>JAUMHM010000050.1:20135494-20154929 GCA_032362435.1 Melikaiella ostensackeni | reverse complement strand
TGAGCCGAAGCAGACACGAATTAGAAGAGAGAATTTGCAGAAACCAAAAGTACAATTGGTATATCGTGGAAAGCTGAACAAATATTTAGAACATCGTGAAGAAGACTGGAAGTACTGCTACTGTAGAAAGAAAGGTTGACGATGCTTGGTGGAATGATCAAATCTCCATGGCTGTCAACGAGAAAAAGCGAGCGTACTTGAGAATGTTAAATAGTGAAGGTCTTAGCGATGAGGAGAGCACTCGACTAGAAAATGATTATGGGGATAAAAACAGAAGAGCTAAGATACCAGTCAAAGATAGCAAGGATAAAATCGAAGCGGGGAAGATAAAAAAATGCAAAACGACTTTGGAGGAAATAAGAAATTATTTTGGAAATGTGTTGAGAAGATAAGGTGAGGAAAATCTGGCACTGGAGTAGTCGGAATCAAGAATGCTGATGGTGATATCGTATGGGATTCGGACAAAGTGGAAGACTTTATGAGAGATTTTTTCAAGGAATTATATGGAGGTCAGACTATGGGGCATAACAACCTTCCCATTGAGAGAATACGTTAGGCAATACCGTTATAGGTAGCGGAAGAGAAATTAATATCGATTTGATTGTGTGGCTGAACGAATTTATGAATCTGTGAGCTGTGCATGGTGAGATTTCAAATGATTAGAAAGAGGCAATTATCATCTCAATCTACAAGAGAAAGGGGGATCAAGGCGAGTGTGCTAATTATAGTGCGATTAGAGATTATGTGCGGATCAAATATTGACCTTGAGACAGATCATAGAAAAGAGTTTGGGAGTAAACAAAAGAGTTATCTGTGCATTTGTTGATCTGAAAGAAGCTTTCGATAAGGTAAATAGATCTAAACTTAGGGAAGTCTTGGAAAAGTATGGAGTGAATGGTTGGCTTCTGAAAGCAAAAAAAGCAATATATAAAGGTAGTAAAGCAAGTGTAAGAGTGAGTGGACAAATAAGCGTGTACGCAAATTGTATCAAGAAAAGAGTTGATTCATAAATAATGATTAAAAATAAGGAAAACATATCGGAGGAAAGAGAAGGGCTAAGTAGGAAACAACCGTGATTTACGAGAAATAAAAAATTTTTGTTGACCTAACATAAAATACCTCTATTCAGTGAGTGGAGGAAAAAACCTTTTACAATTCTAATTGAAATTAGGAAATACTCACCATCAGGCACTCACACAATCCAAAAAACCAATTCGCAAGACAAATCCCAAGTGAAGTTGATGCGGTCAGAAAGGGACACGAATGAAGAGATCAGCTCTCACAATAAGCACCGCAAGGAATGGCACAGCCAACCAGTTTTTCCAATGAGCACCACAAAGAATGGCACAGCCAATCAGTTGTCGCAATAAGCACCACAAAGAATGACACAGCCAATCAGTTCTCACAATTGGCACCACAAAGAAGCCCGCCGCTGGTACAGTAAATCCTATACCGCTCGAACAGGAAGAAAAAAAATCTTTGTAAATGATTTCAAGGATGCAATCGAACTCAACTTAAATTTATATTACAAACATTATTCCGTTCGAACATACCGCCCGCCTTCGTCCGTAGGACGAACAAATAGCATATCGACACATATGTTCTTTCCTAACTAAGACATGAATTGACAACCCAACACGAAGGCACGAAGAGGCAATCTCCAATAATCCGTTGCAAGTGATGCTTTGCAGATTTCACTCCAGCCTCCTACAATCCACCGCAATGAAGCGTGTTTGGTGAAATGAACGTCCAATCGGTCCCTTTATTTGCAAGTGCCGTTGCAACTTCACCATGAAATTCGGAGGCGACATCGAACATTTCTCGAAGCTCTCATGCAGCTCCAAAGAAGGTGGTACCGTTGTCACTGTAAAGAAGCTGACAAATACCTCGTCGACCGGAAAGGTTGCAATGTCAAGAAAGTCTGACTCGATCCTTAGGGAGATCGCCCAATGATTGCGATGCTAGGCGGGGTCTCACGCGTTGACAAGTAACACAATTTCTAATTTCAGACTTAACTAAGCGTGATTTACCTTAAATCCATGCATGTCGAAGTAACAAACTTAGAGTTAGAGTGGGTCTACCATGAAGAGAAGAAGGATGTGCATGGTGAACGAAAAGACGACTGAGAGCTGAAAAATGAGGCAGAATTGGAGGGTGCTTAATTTCGCGAAAAAGGTTAGCGTTTGACAAGCGCCCTGCAACTCGCAACACTCCGTCTTCCTTTCCCACGAAGGGACTTAATTTTTTGAGTAGATTCCTCTGAAGCAGAGATCCCTTTCTATTTAACAACCCGTTTTCTGAATGGAAATGTTGTGCTTGAATCAAACGAATAACCGTGATACAAGCGTCCGCAAGCTCTGATGTTGTGAGAAAGGAAGTAGTGGCAAACTCTCCGTTCTTGCGTTTACGTGATCTTACAAGAAGGCGAAGACAATACGCTACAACTCGGATCAGCCGAGTTGGACTTGAAAATCGCGTTAGTATTTTTGGCTCACTTGATTGGCCTTGCGTGTGTAGTACTTGCCAAATGTCTGGCTGTTTTGGCCATTCTTGTAAAAAAAAGGGTGAGCCATTTGGGACCATGCCACCAGACCTCAGTTTGCTCAAGATCCGAAGGCTTGACTTCGCGAGTCGCCAGGTCAGCTGGGTTCTCTTTAGTTGGTACATATTTTTATTCAGCCGAGGGCAGCTCGTTCTGAATAAAGGATATGTGATTCGCAACGAAAGTTTTCCAATGGCACAGATGCTTTCGTAGCCAAGAAAGGACGATTTGAGTATCGGACCAGACATAATCAGGTACAGCCTTGAAGTAAGATAAGCCCCTTAGGTGACAGATTAATTTTACAAGAAGAGCGACAGCACTTAATTCGAGATTCGGGATGCTCATGGTCTTTACAGGGCTGACTTTAGTTTTCGCTGTTAAGAGTGAGACCTTATAAGGACTTTCGTCGCTTGAAAGTCTGAGGTATACAGAAGCAGCATACGCACGAGAAGAGGCGCCGGCGAAGCCGTGAATTTGACCTTCAGAATCTGGAGAGCCTCCTCATCAACGAATGATAGAAAGAGTTGATATAGATGCAATTGAATTGCAATAATTATTCCATCGTTCAATAATTTCTTCGGATATATGCGAATCCCAGTCATATTTTGAGATCTAAAGCTCTTGCTTGAAGAATTTCGCAGTGACTGTGATGGGAGCAAGCCAGTCGAGAGGATCGAATAGTTGAGAAATACTTGACAGGATAGATCGTTTGGTAGGGTTTTCGAGGATAGGTTTCAGGTCAGTACCACTAAATCCGAGCGTGTCTGTCGCTGGATTCCAACGCAAGCCCAGAGTCTTGAGTGACTGGATCGAAACAATATGCTTATCAATTTCATTTGAATGATCGTGACCTCGTAAAAGCTCAAATTGGTTTTGCTGCCCATTCATCTATCTTGATGCCGGCCAAATGTAAAAGTTCGCATACTTAATTTCGCTCTTTCATCGCAAGCCCAAGATTGTCTGCTCCCGCAAAAATGTCGTCCACATAAGTATTATGCTGGATGCAACTTGCACCAAGAGGGAATCTGTGAGATTCATCTGATAATAATTGAGCGAGGGTACGAATGGCTACGTAAGGGGCACAAGCAGTACTATAAGTAACCGCTGTCAGGCGATAATCAACTGGGCGCTCCTTAGAAACAGGAGTCCAGAGAATTCTCTGCAGATCTTGATCATTAGGATGTATCCAAATTTGGCGAAACATTTTTACTATATGGTCGGTAAAGACGTATCGATAAATTTGCCAGCTTGAAAGTATTAGCAAGATATCACTTTGAAGAGCAGGACCTGCCATGAGAAGTTCATTTAGGCAGTGCTGTTCAGAAGTTTGTCGAGATGCGTCGAAAGACAGGCAAAATTTCCACTGAGTGGGGGTAGATAGGACAATAGGGTGATGCAAAATGTACCAAGCTCGCGAATTGTCATCCTCTGGTTTCATTTTCTTTAAATGAAGAAGCGTTTCTTGCAAGTTATCGTCAGAGGCGCAATGCATGACTGCACGTGGTATTGAAAAAGTGGGTACCGCCCACCGTGGGATGTCCGAATATAACGATTCCGAAACGATCCAACCTAACGTGGTATCTTGGGCAATTAATTGAGATGGTGGGAATCGGCGTAACCCTGAAAGCAAAACTTGACCATAGACATCGGCCCCCAGGATGATATCAATCACGTCACGTTCCAACAAATGAGGGTCTGCTGAATTGATATCTTTAAACAGGCGAGGATCGAAATCCGTGGGCTTCCTTGAAGGAAGCTGTGATGTAAGGCGAGGCGGAATCAAAGCTTGAGTCTCTATATAGAATGAAGTGTCATAAAGTGACTGTAATGACACTTGAGCGATGGCACGTGCAGTACCAGCCTTTGATGCACCAATGCCAGTAAGGAAAATTTTTACGCAACGTTTGGGAAGTTCGAGTAGTTGCGCTATGGACTCTGTAATAGATGAAACCTCAAGACCGTGTGTTAGACATTGCACTAGTTGGAAGCAGGGGATTCATATTATTTTGAGAGAAGTCAGACTTCTTATTATGATTCGCTATAGGAGTTACTTGCTTCGAAGGAGCGTGGTGAATCGACGAATGATACTTATCTCTGCACATTGTACACCTACGGTTGAATTGACAATTTTGAAATCTATGGGAACCTAAGCAATTAAAGCACAAACGCAAGCGACACGCTTCGTTGCGACGTTCGTACGGAGAGTTTTTGAGATAATTCGGATAGGTACCGATATAATGTCCTCCATTACAAAGCGGGCATTTACGAAAATCTAATTTACCACGTGTATTAGGGCCGGCACTTGCATGTGAAACTCGTTTGGAATTTGCTGCAGATTTCGATTGGATAGGGACGGACTTTTTAGTGTTTTAAGTGTCAGCAGCAATCATACCAAGTGCATGAGAACGCTGTTCAAGAAATTTTACGAAGTCGTGAAAACTGGCAAACCGTTCCAATTCATTAATATCTGTTGAAGCTGCAGCATCTCTAGAGACAGCCTGATGATCTTTGACACGAAAGTCAGCCTCCCACAACTTACGAGATTCAGGATCCAGGCGGCTGGCTAACACATACACCAACCATATTCCCCAATGCTTTGCAGGCATTTTAAGATTTGTCAGCGCGCGCTCAACACGCTGAGCTTCATCGCCCAAAGTACGCAAATCTTCTGCAGATTCCTTTTTTAAATAAGGCAAATTTATCGAGGCAGTTGAAAGATTATTAACAGACAGAAGAAGGTTGGAAAATCGCACTTTCAAAGCCTGTCAGGTTGATAAATAATTCGCGTTGGTCGTAGCCACGGCTTTAACTAAATCAGCCGCGGAACCCGTGAGACATGATTTTAAATAGGTACTGCAATTTCGTCACATTCTTTAATTGCGGGTTATCATGAACAAGAGAGGAGAACAAGTCACAAAAATCCTCCCAATCCTCGTAACGACCAGAAAATGTTGGGAGATCCAACCTGGGCAGTTTTTTGATTCTAGAATATAAGTCTGAACCGTCTTGGTCTATTGGTCTATGCACAAGAGTAGAAGCATTCATCGATGACGTATCAAATCGATTCACAGCTCGCAACATTTAGTTTTGGAGGGATTCGTAAGTATTTCCGATTTGAGCGAACACGTCGTCAACTGTATAAGGATCGGTAGTGGCATTTTCCTTCACAATTATTTCGGCATAAGTCGCGCGAACCTCTTCTCAAATTTTTTGGATGGATGAGTCGCTTTCCGAACATATTGCACGTAAAGCTTTCCGGGGCGCCTTCCTCCAATCGCGCATGTATCCGCCTAATTCCCGCCGCCCGGGAATCTTGAAGAGCCGTTAACCCTTTTAAAGATACCGGCGCGAAGGACCAAAAATGTACGCAAATTATAGCAAACAAATAGTTAATTCAAGATACTGATTAAAAATAAGGAAAACATATTAGAGGAGAGAGGTGGGCAAAGCAGAAAACAACAATGATTTACGAGAAAACAATCAAGGTTTATTGACCTGGCATAAAAAACCTCTACTCAGCGAGTGAAGGAGAAAGCCCTTCACACTTCTAATTAAAATTAGGAAAAACTCATCATCAGGCTCTGACACAATCCAGGCGCAATCAATTTGCAAGACAAAACCCTAATGAAGTTGATTCGGTCAAAAAGGAACACGAATAAAGAGATCAGCTCTCACAATAAGCATCACAAGGAATAGCACAGCCAATCAGTTCTCACAATAAGCACCACAAAGAATGGCACAGCCAATCAGTTCTCACAATAAGAAGCACAAAGAATGGTACAGCCGCTTTAACATTCGCGAAAACTAGCAATATAAATAAACTTAATTAAGCACCCAATACAAGACCGCTCACGCTGAGCCCTGAAGCTCGTCTGACGAGAGTTTATTAATTGAAAACGAAACTCTGACCCTGCAGTAATTGCTCCAGTCGACCGCGCATGTTCATAAAAACAAATTTTATAACCATACCTGCTTGAAAAATAAGCCTGCCGCTGGTACAATAAAGCCCATACCGCTCGAACGGAAGGAAAAACAATCTTTGTAAAGGAATTCAAGAATGAAATCGGACTTAAATTCCTATCACAGACACTATTCCGGTCGAAGAGAGCGATTGCTTTGATATTAGGCAGGGCGTTTGGCAAGGCTGCGTCATGACCTCCTGGATGTTCAATATGTACATGGACAAATATCTAATATCTAATGTTACAGCGGAATGAGCCGACGATTCGCGAGAAAGATGAGCAGGCTGGATACCAACATGAAGAGTATGGATCTTAAGACTCACTCAAATGAGGGAAGAAAGATTATCGGCAGTGTACAAGCTATAACTAGAAGTAAAAATGTAACGAGTAAAGCTAAAATTGCAATATATAACTCTATGCTTGCACCCACAGTGTTTTATGGTAGCGAGACCTGGACATATCAAGAAAATGATAGGAGCAAAGTGAACGCGGTTGGCATGCAGTTCCTGCGGAATATGTACGGTAAAACGCGAATGGAAAAAGTCAGTAATGAGTGGGTTCTCAAAGAATGTGGTGTAGGAGAAACATTGTTTGACAAAAGTGTGAGAAATTTGCTGAGACGGTTTGGTCATGTTTAGAGAATGAGTGAAGAACGTTTAACAAAGCAAGTGTATTCGGGTGAAGTGAGTGGTAGCGTACTCAGAGGTAGACCGAAGAAAGAATGGTTGGGTTGTGTGAATGAGACCCTGGAGAGAAGAGATATTCGTAGTCGTATAAATACAAGAACGTGCATAAAACTATGCACGAATGTAATGGAAGCAAAAGAGATACGTAAGGATAGGGATGTATGGAGAGCAATAGTGTATTTGAATAAAAGTGATGCCTGAAACGAAAGATTTTGGATGCTTATGGGCCCGCGTGAAGATATTTTCTTAGTGGTTTAGTATAATGGCCTTGCGAAGCTCTTCACCTGTGGTGATTGCTAGGGAGATTGACCAGCGACCCGTGTCGCTGCGGTGTTGTGGGACGAGTGTGTCATTTGAATGAACAACACGTGACTTCTAGATTGATCTAGACCTGTCGCTTCTCCCACACATCTCTTACTTACACATACCATATAAAGTCCTTGATCGCCGGTAGTATAACGAGGCTAGAACCGAAAAAGTTACGCTTACTCTGAAGGGGATTTGGCTTAATGGTATGATGATAATAAAAAATAAAGATGAATTCTCAACGAAAAATGTAAAAGTTGACGTTTCACCTAGAAGAGATTTGAATTTTAAATCAAAAACAGTTGAATTCACCAAAAAAGACTGATTTTCAAAGAAGTAAGTTGAATGCTGAACCAAAACAGATTAATTTTCTACCAAACAGTTGAGTTTTCAACCAAAAAGAATGAAATTTCAACTGAAAGAGATTAGTTTTCAAACTGCAAAGGCGAATCGTCACCAAAATAGTGGAATTTTGCACCCAAAAAAATGTTTTCTCTTAACCAAGAAGAACAATTTCAATCAAATTGTCGAATTATTATACATAAAGTTGAATTTGCCATCAAAAAGGATCACTTCTTAACAATATTGTTGAATTTTCAACAAGATAATTAAATTGCACTTTCCTAATTTGGAACAAAATAGAAACAGTTTCACTGAAAAATAGTTTAGAGAGAAAAAAAAGAATAAAATTTAGAATATATGTGCAAAAAATTGAACCAAAATATTCAACCTTTTGGCCCTAAAACCGGGGTCAAATAAATGCCCACAATGGTATGTGACAGTCTATCACGTGACCAATTACATGATTTATTTTTGGCGGCTTTATAATTAGAAAAATGAATTTCTTTGTGCTGAAATTTTGAGAAATGCTTCAAAATATATGAGGGCACGTCTGTCTGGTCGATTTGACTTTTTATTTTATTGAGATAATGCAATTCTATTCATTCTGTTTCATTTAGGGCTCTAAACCCCTCTTCTCAGTCACATTCCAAATTGAACATGAATAAAATTACTGTATTCAATCAAAATAAAGACTCAAATGGGCCAAACAGACGTGCCTTTATATATTTTGAAATATTTTCCAAAATTTCAACACAATATTTACATATTCACATTAAAACTGTATGTACAACGATCCGACAGTTTGATTGAAATTCTTTTTCTTTCTTAATTGTAATTTGTGTGTGTGTGTGTAAAATTCAACTATTTTGTTGATAATTCGCCTTTCCAGTTTGAAAATTCATTCTTCTTTTGGTAAACATTTAATCTTTCTCGGTTAAAAATGCAAATGTTTGGTAGAAACTTAATCTGTTTTGGTTGAGCATTCAACTAACTATTTTATTGAAAATTCGTCTTTCTTGGTTAAATTCAACTATTTTGATTCGAAATTAAAAACCTTTTTCAACCGAAACATAAACTATGACATTTATCGCTGAGAATTCATCTTTTTTTGCCTGAAAATTCAACTACTTGGTTGAAAGTAAAACTACAACTAATTTGTTATAAATTCATGTTTTTGGCCACAGATTCATCATTTCAGTTGAAGGTTCATTTCTTTAGTTAAAAATTTAACTATCATGTTGAAAACTCATCTATACGTTTGGAAATTTATGCATTTTGTTGAAAATTCAAGTATTCGTTCAAAAATTTATGTATTTTGTGGAAAAATCGTATTTTTTGGTGAAATATTAATCTGTTTCAGTCATAGATTTTGGTAGATAGATTGATAAACGTTTATTCTTCAGTCTATCCACACATTCATAGATTTTTGTAGAGAATTCATCTTCTTTGGTTGAATTTAACTATTTTAAATTTAAAATTAAAACCTTTTCTGGCTGAAATATCGACTATTACAGTTTTCGTTGAGAGTTCATTTTTTTAGTTGAAAATTCAACTGCATGATAAAAAATGGAATTACTTTGTTGAGAATTCATTATTTTGTTGAAGATTTATCTTTTTGTTTAAAAATTTAGTTAATTTATTAAAACTTTGTTTTTGCTTGCAATTCAATTATTTCAACTGAAAACATATCCATTCCATTTTTAGTTGAAAATTGAGTTTTTTCAGTTAAAAAATCTTCTATTTAGTCGAAAATTATTTGGTTTTAGTAGAATATTCAACTTTGTATTTGTTTTAAAATTTGTCTTTTTGGTAGAAAACTCAACTCTCTGGTTTGAAATTCATGCACTCTGTTGACATTTCTTTTTTCTGGTAGGAAACCAATCTTCTTTGTTGAAAACTTCTGTATTTGGATACATATTCATCTTCATTTTGTTGAAAATGCAATACTTGGACTTGAAATTTCAGGGATTGAGAGCGTTTCAAGTTAATTCAAGTTGAAAACTTCTTCTCTCCATCTGTTTGCAAAAAATGAAAACAACGCAACTGATGGTTGATAAGATCATGGAGTTGGGCTAGTAGATGCAGCACTTTTGCTATCTCAGAAGTCACTGTGTTTAGTTGAAATTATGCAATTACTGAGCAAAACACTACCATTGTGATAATTGTAATTGCATATCATTCTAGAAATTTTGTCATTTAGGACGACCATCTCAATCGTCTCAATATTGCACACCATCTAAAAAAATGTTTTTTTCTAACCTCGTTCTCATTCTTTTTCTCCTCTCCCTTACCTTAAAAAAATGCGTGCCTTTCTTCACATGTTCATCTGCTTCTTCATTCTATTTGCACCATCAGGTTGTTTCTTCTTTCCCCCTTTCCTTTCTTTTTATTTCTCCTTCTACCCCGATTACCTTCTTGACAATTCCCTCTGAATTCTTAACTTGCGCTGATTCCATCTCTGTCCCCATCAATACTATCCTCATTCTTAACTCTCAAATTCGCGATGTTATCTCTTTGTTTTCGTCCCCCTCATTTTCCTCTACTCTATCTTTGCTTGCCCGTCTGTCCCTTTCTGCTAATTACTTTAACTAACTTTCAAGATATTTTTTCTTTGTTATTTAACCTTTTCTCTCTCTTTATATCTTCCACCCTATTTTCTAAATTTTCAGTCTTTCCCCAATTATTCTTATATCTTCCTCCCATTTTTTGTCTTTCTTCCTCATCTCTTCCCTTATCACCCCCACACCCTGATTTGCGCCTTTTACCTGTTTTTCCACCTCCTCCATTCTCTTTTGCCCTTACTTTATCTCCGTTGATTCCCCCTTCATTGCTCTCATTTTCTTAATCAACGTTTCTATACGCAATATTTGTGGTCGAAATTTTGACATGTCGGTATCAGTTTCAGTAACGTAATCTGCTACTAAAACAGCTAGCTCCTGCTTACTAACAGACATTTTTTCAGTGTACACAAAATTCATAAAGTTCTATTTCTTCTTACAAAATAATAATAAGATAATTAATTAGGTGCAATGTGGAAAAGCCCTGAAAGAAATCAACCAGCAGGACGAGCCCACGAGGAATTTGTTGCTGACCAGAGCTCCGTTTTTGTACAAATACCACGTGACATTGTTGTGTATGGAACTCTACACCATTTCCATTCCGACGATGGTGTTCCTAATTGGATGTTCATACCAGCATTACAACAAGGACGATCTATTTCGTCACAGCGCGTTTTTCTATTAATGCCTGGTTACCGTCACATATATTCAAAAGCGAATCTCGAAATGACTCTCCATGACAAAAATGATGCTACTTTTCGAGAATATAATTGTTTTGTGAAAACGAACAACGCTGTTTTAAAAGCACCTCTTCTGCCTGTGATTGGCGAGCGTAGGCAGCCTTCATCCCCGAGAATTTATGTACGAATGCCAGTTTCCAACATCACTTATACGGGCGAACTAGAATATCTTGCGCCGCAAAAAACTCCCGACTGGATTCGTTGAGGAGATGCATATTTAGAACTGCGAATGATAGTAAAAATTTGATACTACGTCACAACATGTAACAACACGCATGTAATTTCCAATTTTTTCCTTAATACAGGGATCACAGTCTTTCCCCTATTACCCTCTAGCTGTCCTCCTCAATCGATCACCTGCCTTTCTCTATCTTTTTTTACAATTCCTCATAGTTCCTCCAGTTCATTCTTCTTCTCCTATCCCTCGATTTGTAAAAAACTCTCGTCTTTCTTTTTTCCATCGCATTAACTCTACCGCCCTCTTTCCTCTTTCTCCCACCTCTTTTTGATACTTCCTTGCTAACTCCTCTCCCCTTCCCAACCTTTCACTCCCCTAGTTTCTTTTCTAATTTCCGCGCCCTCTTTTCCTTGCCCTTTTTCTTAATTTATCCCAGTGTTTCCTCCTTTTTCCAAATTCCCTTTTTTCCCCCTATTCTCGAAAAATTCCCCCTTTTACCCGTTTTCTCTCCAAATATACGATATTTGAAAATACAATATTCAGGGTGACCGAAGGTCAGGAAAATCCTGGAAATCAGGAAAAAGTCAGGGATTTTGAAAAAAAAATTGCAAAAGGCAGGGAATTTCTGTAAGAAGCACTTTGAGTAGCTGTTAAGAATAATCAGGGCTGCCACACAGTCGTTTTTAGTCACATTCTGTCTCAAATCACTTCTTAATCACTTTTTTAAGAAAAAGCTACTATAGTTACTTTTTTAAATGAAAATATCACTTTAGTCACGTCTCTTTCGATAAATTAATCCATGGGTTAGTCGCTACTGAATTTAGATCTTTACATATTCCTGAATTTGTTTGAATTCTTTCGGAATATTTTATGGTATTTCAAGCGTTTCTGAGAATTTTTTATTAGATTTCAATAATTTGAAGGTATTCTAAACGATTTGAAATATTTTAGGGAATTTCAAAAGATTTCAAGGATCTTTTGATAGATTTCAATAACTTGAAGTTATTCCAAAGGTTTTTAAACATTTTAGGGTTATTTTTAATCTTCCAATGAGTTTTCAAGAACTTTACAATGTTTCAGGGTATTTCGAAATATTTAGAAGGATTTGAAATATTATAGATTATCTCAAAAGATTTCAAGAACAGGTTTCAATGGTTTGAAGGTTTTCCAAAGGATTTTAAAGATTTTAGGGTATTTTTGAAACTTCCAAATATTTTTCTACAGCTTCCAAAAGTTTCAAGGGATTCCAAAAGATCTGAAAGGATTTTAAATATTTCAGAGTATTTTAAAAGAGTTCAAAGGATTTAAAAAATTTCAAGCGTTTCAAAAAAATCGTTAAGCGGTTGTAAAGAATTTCTTGGAATTTCGTAAGATATGGAACGATTTTACAGATCCTACAAGGTTTTAAGATATTTTAAAAGACTCTAAGGGATTTTATAAGATTTTCATGAATTTCACAGGGTTTTGAAGAGTTGAAGAGATTTTCAAATATTTTTTGCAATTCATTTGAATTCATTTGGAACTCACCCTGAATTCTTATTGATTTATCCTGAATTCTTTTGAATTCTTCGGAATTCTCTACAGTTTATTGATTCACTTGAATTCTTCTAAACTCACTCAATTCTACTCAATTCAATGGATTTTTTACATTTTCGTTTAATTTGTCCTAAAGTCTTTTTTACTCACCTTGAATTCTTAGGCATTTCATGAAATTCTTTTGAGTTCCCTCGAATTTCTCTTAAATTCCTCTAAATTCTCTCCAGTTTAACTGAATCAAATGGCATTTCTTGGTTCTGTTGAATTTTTTGCAATTCATTTATATTCTTTTAAATTTAACTTGAATCGATTGAAGTGTTATCAAATAATCCCCGTGAATGGATTTCCAACAACATAAGTATATCCAATTTTCAAAAATACATTCCTTAATGACAGAAATTATCTTTGAAAAATCATTCAATACTATTCAAAAATATAATATACTAAGATAATTATCATATTATTAAGATAATCAAGATTAACATATTAATATATCAAGATAAGATGAGATATAAATGTTCTTAGGTATGTATAATAATCTAAAATGTTAGAATTAGAAAATGAATTAAGATACATTAGAAATATCAGGAGGAACTGTCAATACATTTTTCTTTGAATTTTGAATATTTTTTTCGTTGGATAATTTGGTTTAACCTTTTTCCATCGATTCCCACTAAGTTTCCTTTGATTGTATGTACTTCATCAGAACGCTCGTTTATAAATTTCTTCTCATTCATCGCATTTCGCGCTGTTTAGATATAAATTTGAATTTTCGATTTTCTTATGGTACTTCCCACAAAAACTATAATCCCTATTAAAAACGATGAGGAAAATTTCTGCAGAACTCTCTGAAACTAATCATTTTTGTCACGGGACTGTTTAAGGTATTTAGCGTGGTTTCGTGGGATGGTTGTACTATTGCTTCTCTTAATTTATTTTTCATGGCTAAAACCATAAATATAGGCAGTGAATTGCTGACTAACGAATTCTACCTTCCTTTTTGGACCACAAAACAGCGTACGAAAGGTAATTTAAATTAGAAGATTCCTTTAAAAGTTATCGTGCTGTCAGACTACAGGAAGACCGACAGACACATATTACCGTAAAAACCATTTTTTCGGACTCAGGGTTCTCAAAACGTCGACAATTGACGAAAACTGGATAGGTCTAAATTCTCATGAATCTAATATCTTTCGTCATAAATGATGAGAGTGTAAAAATAAATATTTTCAATAAATGAAGGTTTGAAGTTTTTAAAAAATTTGTTATATTGGATTTTTTTTGTTATGAGAAATACTTATATGGCATCAAAAAACAATTTATAATTTAAGAGTACGTAGCTTCCTAAGTTTCACTAAGTTATAAAATTGAAAATTTAATTTAGAAAAAAAAATTAAACGTCACAATCATAGATAAGGTAAAGAACCGTATTATGAGACACTAGGTATAGTATAAATATTTTCGACTAACAAAGTATCTCAAAATCAACTCTTCGAACTTGAATTATTGCTTCTCTATATTAATTACTGAGTTTTTTGCTTAAGTCCTTTTTGAAGCTTTTTCATTTTTTTCTGTACTCGTTTCTTTTCTTCTGCTATTTTCGTTTTTTTTTGTTCTTGAAATTCTTTCTTGTTCTTCATCTTCTCATCTTCAGCTTTTTGAAACTTTTTTTTCTGAATGGTAATCGTACCATTCATCAGAGGTTCTAGCCGATGGTAGCTTTGGCTTTCCTGAAGCTTCAACTTTACTTCTCTTCTTTTTTATAAATATTGAACTAGCAGAGTAAACGCTTTGCTCAAATTATCTGTTTCACCAGATCCCATAGCTGAAAATGATATTATTATGTTTTCTAATAGTACGTTATTGCAGTTGAATATTTGATTTGAATATTTAATAAGTAAATTATAAGTTAGTGAGTAAGTTATTGAAATGATAAATTCTAATACTCGTAGTACTACCTTGATCAGACAGAGAAATCTTATTCTCTTTTTCGTGATATGAGTCACCTGATAATGTATGATCTACATCAGACTATTTGCTCTCAATTTCGGTGCTATTTAAAGAATTAATTACGCTAGCACTCTCTCGTTCAATTTGAATTTTGTCTTGGAACCCTGAAAAATCAGACATATATATCAAAAGAAAGTTTCTAAATGAAGAATTTATATTTATATATTGTAGTTCACATACCTGTTTGGTCATTTTTCAAAAAAGTAACGGATTCCTGTTAGATACCTTGATTCTGTTGAAATAGAAAATCTGCAGTGTCCATACCTAATGAAATCATAGTACCAATGGAATTATCACAGATCTGATCTAGAGAATTTCTATTGTCTTCAGCTGAACGAATAATCTCAGCAACTATATTATAATTCTTATCATTCTTAATTGACTGGCTGCTCAAACAATAGCTCAAGCTTCAGGCTAAACAAGATCGATTGTTTGGATCAGATGAATTTTTGGGATAGAATCATTTGCTGTAGTTTCATTCGTAATCAAGAGTTGATTATCGCTGATATCACCTGTAGCACTTTCTTGCGTTTCTAATCTAACTTCGTGATTATGTAATATCTGAATCTTCGTGGTCGTTGATTTTGTTTTCGATATTTCACCTAAATTCATAAAGATAAAAATCATGTACATACTTTTCCATAATTGAAAGAACTGGTTTGACAGATCTAATCCAAAAAATTATCAAAAAAAAAAATGAAAGAAATTCGTCGAAATGTATTATACAATATATGTGTATAATTAGTAAAATTGTATATATGTATTCATTTAATTAATTATTTTACCGATTGATGATTGACTAAGTTGGAGCCAGTATTCAAACAATGCTTATTTTTCAGTATCTCCACTCCATGAACCTCTCGAAGAAGCATTTTTGAATTCTAAAAGTAGTTCCGGAGACAAATTATTATCAAAGCTTTGTAAGAATTTTTGTTGTTCAACCTCAGTTGAATCCTAGCTGCTTTCTTTTCAGTATCTCCACTCCATGAATCTCTCAAAGGAGCTTTTTGGAATTCCAAAAGTAGTTCCAGAGACAAATTATTTTCAAAGCTTTGTAAGAATTTTTGTTGTTCAACCTCAGTTGAATCCTAGGAATTATCCTGCTGTTCTGAGGACTCTTTTTTCTCTTCACTTTTCTCCAACACATCATAATCTACAGCAGTAAGGTTGAAAGACCATAGCCTTAATGCTTTGAAACCATTGATAACAATGTTTTTATCTTCTTTATTACCCTGGACAAATTCTAAAAGTAAAGAAAAATCTTCTTTCTTCAAACGTATGACATTCTGTTGTATTTTCCGTTTAGGTACAGCTTTTTTCCATAAAACTTGGACAAAATGGAAGAATGATATTTCGAATGGTTGCATGATATGAGTTCAGTTTGGAAAAAGACCGATCAATTCTATCTTCTTATCTCGACAAAATCTCACTAGAGATATATGTACGTGTGAAGAGTGATTGTTCAAATAAACGATAACTGGAAATCCAACTTTCTCCTTTAGAAGCCACGTATAGAAAACAGTGGTTAAGTACTCATAAAAGGTCTCTGTGGTCACCCAACCGTTTTCTGGTACTCCAATACCCCATCCTTTTGGAGTATTTTCGACAATTGTCTTTGGTACATCTCCTTTGTAAGAGTACATAGGTGTAGGTGGAGCACGAGCTCCATTTGCAGCATACATAAACAACACTGTCAAGCTTTCTTTTCCAGCATCAACTATCTTATACACTGAGCGAGATCCTACCCCTGCTATAACTTGTTCTGAATCTGGAGAAGAAACGATATTTGTCTCATCACACTTAAAAACTCTGTTGGAAGGAATTTCTAATAAATATTTTTCTTTCAAATATTTTTCTTGTTTACTGAACCATCCTTGTAAATCTTCTTGACTCACACTTGCTCTAGTCAAATTCAAATGCTGTCGTTTTCTAACAGTTAATTATAGGTGGCGTTTCCTAGACCCTTCAGGCCAATGACGACTTGTACGGTTATGTAAGGAGGAAGTTTTCTTTTGTATTATTGTGACAGACTGCTGGGCAGAGTTATGTGTACTTTCAGCACCGGATAAACTTATGCATTAACAGGTTCTAACAGTTGGCAACGGATGCGCGCGCATCAGGACGATGACGCATCGACATTGCGTTGATGCTACGGCGAATTCGCAAGTCTAGATCTTCAGATGTATTATTCAGCCTTTTGATTTTCTTCTATGAGACTTTTTTGGAATTCACAAAAACCTTGGATTTTGTATTTTTTTTGTTTCTTTCTCTTTCATTTGATCTTTTCACACTCTTGGATTTCAACTTCTCCTGTTGATATTTTGTAATAATTTTCATACTTTCAGAATCTAGTCTGAAATAAACAAATTCAATTTGTGACTCTGATAATTCAAATAATTTTGTTTCAAAGCAAAATTCATCAGCAAAATTTTCTTCGTTAGAATTCATGTTTGTTTGTTAATTAGAATTCATGCTTATAGGTTAGGTTTCGAGCTTTTCAAGTTCAATCACAATTTCACTTACCAACAGATAGATTTTGCCTTGCACAGATCAATCAAACTTATTTCTTCAATTTGATTCACGACATGTATACAAAATATTGCGGTAGCACCAAAAAAGTGAACTGTAAATAACTGTATCATAAATTCGCACTACACAGTGATGCAAATTTCCGTGAACATAAGACACGGATTTTTCGTTTCATGATACAGCACGTACCGTTCTTTGTACGACATGTGAGACGCGCTAAATTCAAATAAATAATTGAACTATAAGACAAACACTTTTAATTCGAATCGTTTACTCAAAACGCTTCAAATGAGCTACAAAACGCCCTCGGAAGTCTTCGAAATTATTCTGTAAGTCAAATTTAACAATTATCTTACAGCTTACCATCTTACGCTTACAACTGTCTTTTCTGATTGCTTTTGGATGTAATCCATTCTTTTAAACAAAATATCTCGAAGCGATTGTTGTTCAAGTTGCTTTATCATTCAAAATAGTGATAACCCTTGCTCCATATTTTTTTGTATAATTTTTAGCTTCTAAATTATCTTCAAATTAATTTATTTCTATGCTGTCCCATTGAATGGGACATTGTCTCATAATACGGTCTCTTACCTTAGTTCAATAAGGGAAAATGAAGGAGAGGTAGAGCTTTCCATTTAGTTTTAATTAATAGAAAATTGAGTTTTCCTCTCATTAATTCTAACAAGAGAAAAACTTTTAACTTTGATTTTAATACTTTTTACACTTTTTCATCTAACTTCAAATTATCCTAAAGTCAGGAATTTTCAAACCAACAAGACAAATTTTCGACAAAAATGTTAGTTTTCAATTAAATAGTTGAATTGTCAAATCAAATGGACGAATTTTCAATAAAAGTCTCGAATTTTTAACCAAGAAAAAATTTTGAGTCAAGAGAAAAAATCAAACAAATTGTTCAATTTTCTATCAAACAGTTGAATTTTCAACCCAAAAATATTAATTTTCAACAAAAATGTTAGTTTCAAACCGGATAGTTTATAAACCAATTTTTAATAAACTGTTTAAATTTCCAGCCAGAGATTAATCTTCAACAAAAAAAAGAATTTTAACAAAGTAGGTTCTGGGCCGTTTTTGCGGTGTCAGATTTCACGGCCAAGCAGTTGAATATTGTGATCTAATATTTTGCACACGTATGCAAAAAGTTATACCAAAATTTTTAACTGATTGGGCGTCAAATATACTTCGGCAAAACCGAAGTCAAATAAATGCCCTTAAGAACTTAAAGGGCCCGGATTCGGGTCCGAACCCTTAAGATTTGAAGGGTCCAGTCTGAGCACATCCCCGGGTCCAGCCTGAAAGGTTCCTTGAATTATATTGAACAAATTTACATATTGGTTGGTGAATAGAGGAGACAGGAGATGAAAGAGGGAGAGAGAGAGAGATTTCAGAAAAAGTGTTTTCAAAAGTGCTAGGAAACTTCCAGCGGAAAAATAAAAAAATTCCGGGTATACAGATCCAGAAACAATTTTTTTGTTGTAGATTTTGCCACTAGATGTTTCCTGACACTCTGCGGCAACGTTGACAAAATTTTGCCGGATCTGTATGCTCCAATTTTTTTTTATTTTGCTGCAAGGAGATTACAGACTCCTAGCGGCAAAATTAGAAAAAAAGAATTTTGCCGGGTCTGTATACTCATTGTTTTATTTTTCCGCTAGAAGTTTCCTGACACCCGCCAGAAAAATTAAACGAAAAATGTTGCTAAACCTGTATACTCTCTCTCTCTCTCTCTTCCTTTCCCCTTTCCTCGTTGTAAGAGAAAAAAGAAATATACACTATGAGGAATTGGAAAAAAGAGATAGAGAAAGGCAGGTGATAGATGGTTGGGGGAGGACAGGGGAATCAAGATACAGTAAATGGTGTAAGGTGATAAAAAAAGAAGGATTGCCAAAATAGTTGGAAAGAAGATGGGGTGAAAAGAGATGGACAAGAATATCTGGATGGAGACTGAGAACAGGGTTGCCAACAAAATGGTGGCGAAAGTCGCCATTCTTGATAATGAAAATCGCCAGAAATCGCCAACCTTTAGAA
>JAUMHM010000050.1:20110951-20133383 GCA_032362435.1 Melikaiella ostensackeni | reverse complement strand
CTCGCGTTGATAAGCAACTAATTGAAAGGTTTGCTTATATCTTGCAGAGATTAGCTAGTGGCAAAACAACTAATTTATACGATTTTGAAAAATACACATATGAGACAGCACAACTATTCGTACACTTTTTTTGTGGGTTGATTTAGAACCAATCTATTCAGATTATTCCATTTTTAAAAAGGAGAAGGTAATAATCCAAAACAATAACACATTTCTAAAAACTGCTAGCTTATTCAAATTTATATACAATATTTTAATAAAAATATATATCTTCTCGTTAATTGAGTTAATCATTAATACCTCAATTAAAAGAAATCTTAATAGTATTCATAGATAACCCTGCAGATTAGAACAAATCTATACCCCTGGTATTATATGCCTGCTTCTGTTCACAAAGTCCTCTTACATGGAGCGAAAGTAATGAGACATTTTGATCCTCCAATTGGACAGTATTCTGAAGAGGCGGCTGAAGCTCGTAAAAAAGATTTGAAACGCTTTCATAAATTTAATACACGCAAAATTTCTCGAAAAGCCACGAATGAGGATTTAGGACACAACTTAGCAGTCAGTTCCGATCCACAGATTTCATACGAAAGACTGAAATTAGGGAAATTTTTTTACCAATATCAAGGCATAAATCCATGACTTTTTTGTAGAATTTTTTCACAACACTTTGAAAAATGGTTTTTGCTTATTAAACTTCTTTATCGAAATAGAAACTTCAATTTAAGTCAAATATTCGTAGAGATCCTACTTTATTGAGTCATTTCAAAGTGAGGAAGTTGAAAAAAATAGACTTTTTTACCCTGAAATGTTAATGCAATATTTAAAATGGGCTTGTGTTAATTATATTTGCTAATAACAGTGAAGGATTTAATTCCAAACAAAATATGTGCTATTTCGTATAAAATCAGTTTATAGCAATGACAATTGTTATTAATTAACAATGCTCTGTAGTCAAGCCTCTCCATTAACTTATTCAGAGGTAGGCTCGCGTGAAAAAAACCAAAGATTCTAAGCGAAAGTGCCAAACTTTGCTTTATTTATCCAAATTGCTTATAAAAAATGCCAATTGTTAATACTCATCAATTTCCTGTAGTTGGGCCTTTCCGTTAACGCACTTAGAGGTAGATTCGCGTGAAAAAACCAAAGATTCTACGCGAAAATGACAACATTTTTCTTTTGTTTATCAGATTTGTTTATAAAAATAATTTGTGTCATATTTTGACAAGTGATAATGAGAATTTGCAACCTCGATGAGCATATCAAGCAATGAAACTAAGAAAAAGGGTAAAATTTGCAGAAAGATGAGAATCTATCAATTTTTTTATGAAAATTGCTTACAACAATGATAATTTCATATATTTCATACATGTTTACCATTCAATATCGCTTTAGTGATAAAATATAGCAATTTTGGTCTAATGAATTTATTAACGTTTATCAAACCACTTCGATATTTATTTGCTGACTTTATTTATTTATAACAATTAAATTGATTATTATGCAAATTATTTGTATCCTGGGAGTGCCTCCGCATGGATTTAAGACGTTTTGTGATATTTGACAATCGTTTTTGAAGAGAAAAAAGTACTGAAAATGCAAAATTACCCTTTTTACCACACTTTGCGTTAAATAAATAAATATAAACGAAGCCAAAATTTAAAAATTGCGCCTCACAGATCTCTTATCAACGATTATTATCGAACGTTCCGTGACATTCCTCGGAATCTTTGACCATCTTAGCAGGTTACGTTAGTACTTTTTAACGCTTTTAAGCGATTGAAGGTTGCGAAAAGTAATTCTAAATTTCTTGCAAACTATATTTTCGGGATAAAGTTAAGTGATGTACCCCTATTTTTGGAGCATATTTGCCCTAACATCAGAGTGATAACCTCTTCAAACAAATAGAAAATCTGTCAAGGAAATCGTTTTAACATTCCCTCTTATTCATTCTATGAGTTTTCATAGTAAAACATGCACAGTTGAGCAATAAGTGCTCTCCATCGGTAATAATATTATGTGCAAAGTAAAATATCAGGGATTTGGATGGGACTGTGGTGACGAGAATGGATTTACTTATACCAAATCTAAAACTCTTTTGGATTCTGCCTGCCTTTATGCCAATTAAATAATAGTGATTACAGTTAACGGTAACCAGTGATAGGTACGTGATGACAGCCAGTATTTGGACAGAATTGGCCGCCTAGTGCAGGCCATAGTTACCATTCCGACATCGGCGCGACATTGGCAACCGAGCTCGGATCGACAACGGCAGCTAATGACGGGCAAGCAGTCAGCGCTTGAGCAGCATTGACCGCTAAGTGCATACCGGAGTTATCATTTCAGCAACGGCGCGATATTGGCAGCCGAACTTTGGTAATATTTTTTCCGATGCTGGGCTGTTTATAACTTTGCACTTGGAATGGTGTACTTTCGAGTTCGTTTACCGCTGTTGTCCTAACGCAGCGGTCGAGAGCATATTGGAGGTAAAATAATCGCCTCTGCATGTTGTATTTTTACGTTTTTCAACTTTTTTCTCGGGTCAATTCGGCTTTTCATCATCAGCCACGGACTGGGTCAAGTACCTGATGAGTTTAAGATGTTATGAATTTAATACGATGTTTGAAATCTCTTGCGACGATGTTGTAGTCGGCACAAAATTAGGTGTATGGTGTGGTTTGGAGTTCGTCGTTTACCGCTGTTGCACTGAAAAAAATGGTTGATCAGGAAAACTATAATAGAGTAGTTGGGCCTACTACTTTAGTTTGTAATATATGCCGCTGACATTCAAGTGGTTGTGATTACTACTTTTATTTCTAAGAATGGTAGCAGTTGTCCTTACTACTTTACTTGTTGTCGTAACAACTTCCGATGGTGGATACCATTTTTAGGTAGTTGTACTTACTACTTCAAGCAGTAAGTCTTACTAGTAAATTAGAAGGCCCTACAATGAAATTAGTAGTTCTAATTACTTTGAGTAGTAATCCTGTCTATCAAAATTAGTATAATTTCTGCTCCTGAAAGGAAAAATACACAAATTATCAAAAATCAATTTTACCCATGGGGAGTGTAAGAACTTGGAGAATTCCTATTAAATGAAGAAACTCAAATGTAGGTAAAAAATACTCAATCGAGCGACATAATATGGAGTAACCTAAGTAACTTAATCTTGTTCTATCCACGAAATATGTACATTTACATGGAGTTCCACGAGAAAATATTTTTACAAGACGATTCGAGAATTCATAGTGAATTTCTACTCGGATTCCACGTGGATTCAATGTGAATTTTCCCTAATTACTTTTACCTGAATAACTCATCGGTATAACGAGGTTATATTACTTACATGAAATCCTGAATGCTCCATGTCTAACGAATTAACAATTTTTTACTTACCTTGGAGTTTTTCCAAGTAATCTTTTGATCTCCAAGTTTCCAGCAAATTCTGATCTTGCAGTATGTTTTAATAATTAATCCATGAGATCGACTTTCCCAAAACCTCCGAAATACTAAACATGGTGGTAAATGTGACTACTTTTATTTGTTGGGCTTACAATTGGTATCGTTTCTAATACGAACTACGTAGGAGTACTAACGGCGACTTGTTGCCGCAGGAAACTAGTTAATTTTACCATCGAAGTAGTTGTCGCAGCTAATACCATCTCTACCAATGCGAAGCTTGTTGTCCCAACCAACCGTTTTTTTTTAGTGTGTCCTGACGCAGCGTCCGAGAGCGTGGAGGTGACAGTAATCGCCTCTGGATATTTTAATCATTATTATTATATTATTATTATATAATTATTATCAATATCATCATTATTATTATTATAGCATTAGGTCAAATCCCTTGCGGGGTGACATACAGTAGAAGTCCGATAAGTTTCCATTCCCCTTCACACCTACTTGCAGCCTCACCAATGCTTCCCCCACACTGCTCCATATTATAAACAATTGATTGTATTGCGAATATGTGCAGAGTAGAGAACGTATAGATGAATCTAAAAGTAGGTGTGAAGGGAAATGAAAACTTATCGGACTTCTACTGTAATAAAAAATTCTGCTTTTATAACTCTATTGTTATAATAGAAAGCCTCCCCCCCCCCCGCCAAAAAAACCATAAAAAATCCCCTTTTCCCCAGTCTTCCTTTTATGAAAAAGAATTAATTGTGAAATAATTTTTTCGCGATTAAGTATAAGATCCAATACTTTTGCGTTGAGAATAACGATGATTATACATCTGTTATTCTGAAGTACGTTAATGTAAAAATTGGCTTCGGGGTTCGGCATGTGTGTTGGTTTGCAACCAACTGAATATCCAATACTTACTTACCAATACTTTTTTTTCATGAGAGCCTGATGACCTTATTCGACCCTGTGTCTTACATTTTTTTGTTTGTCAAGTGTAATTTTGTGTACAAACGAGAAGACTACCAAATGGGAAAATATTTTGAGAAATAAACTTCTCTTATCTCTTCGTTGAAGCGTAAACCCGTTGGAAAATGATTATCTAATGTATGTATATCCTTTCAATCAATGAAAAAACTGGAAATGAAAAATTGAAAATACAAGCGTAGACTGTAGAGGGATATAAGTAAGCTCAAGAAATCTTAATCACGAATATGAATTACTCTTTACCCCCTGCCCAACTCTGTCTTTACATCGTCATCAATCTTGGATCATCTGATGCACTTATCTAAAGGTCTGTCCAATATCGGCCGCGAGTCACGCCCCCACCCTTCTGCATGCAGAGATTCGTCGTACGAACGTACAAACTACGCAGTTAGGCACGAATGCCATGGTGGTGGGTGGTGAACGCGCTGGTGTCGTAGCCAGAGTGAGCATGGCATGCACAGTTGCACACGAAAGAGAGTGGACTGACTGTATTGCACTTGTGTGCTCGTCAGCGCTTATTTTCCTTCCTACTTGCATTCGTGGTGGACACTCGCTTCTCGTTCTCTCCAACTCACCATACCACCAAAGCGCCGATCACGGTGGATCACGGATTCACGGCAGTGCAACGATCGTTTCGTGCGTAGAGAAGCGCACGTGTGTTTGCAACCCCTCTGTGCACTACTCCAGAGACCCCCTCCCTGTGCTCACGTGGTTATTGTCCCACCAGTCCTTCTACTCCCTCACGCGCTTTACATGGCGTGATGCGTGCGCAGGTTACCCCTACCTCACACGGCACGCTGATTCCTTGTCGCTGCAGTGGGGAGCATTGCCCATTGCCATCGAGTCAGAACACGCAAGCCAAGGGCCGTCGGCCTGAATCGTAGGAACTAGAATCATTACCACGGCGGACCTCGAGGAGAATAGACGTGTTTTTCGTTTCCTACGCTCAGTCGAGATCTCCTGCTGCTTATCTGTTGCAAACGTGTGATTAATAGTCTTGAAAAAAACTGTGATTCCGCTGGGAGTCAATCGAGTAACTAGCTTGTACTCTCAAAGTGATTTTTCTCCCTTTTTGCAAACATTTGTGCGCGATCGAGAAAGATAGTGATCGCTTGCGCTGTGAACTTCATCTCGAACTTGTGAACTGCATCTTTGCTTTTTTGCCACCGAGAGTGATAGTCGAACAGTATCAACTGTTTGTTTTCATTCGCGCGTTTTTTGTGAACACTTCAACGACGATCAACTCTTAGAGTGTACTTGCCCGGCCGACTTAGGACACTGAGTTTCGTATCCTCGAGACATTAACATTCAGCTGTTCCTATGGAATTTAATCCATTCGAAGATCCACCTTACAGACGCTTTAGACGTCGCCAGTGAATTTTAGGGGTATTCGAAGCACTGTTTCTAGTGCACCTCAGGCCACGTGTGAATCCACTGTCATGATAACAGGCGGCACAACAGAGGAAAACGTTAGTTCATAATCCTCGGATAAATCTTCATTACACGAGGATTGATTTCTCACAAGCTGTTGTGTTAACCAACTTTATGAAACTCCACCACTTGGCGTCATTTTGGCGTGTTGTGTGAAAATAAACTTTTTCCGATTTGATTTCATTCTAAGTTTAAAAACCTGATTGATTCTCTGCAATTTTAATCATGGCCATACCATTCGCATTGCCGTCCGAAGACGAAGCCGAAGCTCAGGGGCAACAGTTGGAACAACTTATGCTGGACCTGTACACAGCACTGCAACAGGTCCTCCGCAACCGGAGTCTTCAACATTCATTGAGAAATCGTAAGTACCTCAATGCAATATTGGTGTTTTTCTATTATCAACGGATCAACGGAAATGAGTATTCTCAAAAGAATTTTTGACTACGTGAATTAGAAGATTTTTTTATATCACTTATTACTACAAATTAATTCTCTAAATCTATTCTTGTTTTTAAATTAAGGATAACTAACTAAAAATCGTGCAGGAAGTCGCTATTGTGGAAAATTTAATAAGAAACAAGTGTTCTTAGAAGAAAAAATGTATAATATCGCTTTTCAGTGTAAAAAGCAAAGTGATTTTTGATATCAATAAATTCTAGACTGACAAATTACTACATACCTACACAATATTTTCCGGTCAACCGCATAGGAACAGATACAATTTTAATAAAGCAAACAAAAATCGTTGTGCAAGTAATAAAATTGGAAAAGCTTCAAAAGGAAAATTATTATTTTTATATAAAAATTAATTAATCGTAAATACTTTCAAACTTGTATGAAATATGTCAATGT
Organism: Melikaiella ostensackeni; assembly: GCA_032362435.1. Classification (NCBI taxonomy): domain Eukaryota; kingdom Metazoa; phylum Arthropoda; class Insecta; order Hymenoptera; family Cynipidae; genus Melikaiella; species Melikaiella ostensackeni. Next base: position 20,126,702 of record JAUMHM010000050.1, on the reverse strand, counting down.
ATCGTGATAAAATACTTCATTTATTAGAATTTTGGAAAAATCAGTCTTTCTAAAAATCTTGTTGTTTATACATTTTTTTGCAAACTTTAGCGCAGTGGTGCGTAATCCAAATCCGTTCTATGATCTCGCTCTTCGGTTCTGAACTCAGCAATAGAAAATCACCAAGTTTCTTTTACTGCGGTTCAAAGTTGACAGGTCTTAATGTTTCAAATATTTTTTACGTTTTTCTAAACGTTTTGTGCATGCACAATGCGTTTTCTCTCGTATAGAAAAATAGTGAAATAATACTTAAAAGTGAAAATATTTTTTAGGCTGTGGAACGCAAAAATTTCTTATAAACTTTAAAATTCTAATACGTGTTATTATGCTTTAACAGCGTTAAAGTCTCTCAAGCAGGTACGCCGATGTTGTCAGTTTCATAAGTTGGGAACGTCTGAGAATCAAGTGTCAATATATCGAGTGAAAAAATGATTTTTGAGAAAGAAGTCGAAGACAGTGGATAGTGAACCTACGAGATATAATTTTGACATAATGCAAGTTGAGAATTCAAACTTGCAAAAAAGCACATTAGTTGACATATCTCCCGATTATCACTTTTTGACCGTTATCATGTCGTATTCTACACTACTCTTTTATGGATAGATTGCTGACACTTGATGGCAAGCATAACGTTTATGTATGGGACGCATTCTATTATGTATTACTTTATTTCGCGAGGAATCTTGTACCAATTTGCGTTTGAAGTTGAGTAGTTGACTGATTGTGAGTAATGCGGAGCATGTATATCTATCGATGCTAATGGCTTGCGAACACTATGATCACTAACAAGATATTTGAGTTTTCTCGAATCAGAGTGTGTTGTAATATACTGATTTGATCACGAATAAGAAATTCAAGTTTATCTGTCCTAAATAAATCGCGAATAATTCATAATAATGCCAATCGCGGCGATAGTGAAGTTCGACAAAAATTATACTCACAAATTAGAATAAGAATTGTGAATATTTTCTGTGAATATCTCTCTTATTTAGGTATTGTGTAAATTTATAAAGTGAAGTGTGAAAGAACAATTGTCTTTGGAAAACATTGAAAAGTCTATTTTCTGTGTTAAGAGCGTAAAGTTTCTACATAGGTGAGATAAAAGATTTCGAAGGTTTTATGGTACATGTCTCATTTATTTCATAAATTATAATCGGAAAATAGTGAATTGAGAAATTTCCAATGTATTGAATAAAAGTGACAGTCGACATGCGTCATCCATGTAGTCTTTCTGGTAAAACGTCACCTGAGAGAACGGTATGTTACGAGTTGCAAAATGACTTATTGGTAGTACGTGTTGGCTTGGATGACTTAGAATGAACATAATGCGCGTGAAATTCGCAAGTGAAAGTGCAATTTCTTCAAAATCAGTACTATTCGAAGGCTTTACAATTTTGCAGAGAAAAGTGATGTTGAAAATTTCAATACCAATTCTTGCACGTAGAAATATGGTTCGCCAATTTTTATAATATTTATTTTCTGTGTTTTAACGAAACAACCTTGTTGTTCAATAATTGTATGTGAGTATAATAATGACATATGTGCTGGTAGTTAGCTGTTTATGTATTGAAAGGGAAAGAATTGGAATAGTTTGTGCTACTGCTTTGACGATAAAGAGAATATTATTATAGTAGCCATTGTTTGTATCGCCGGGACGCTGGGAGATTTCCTATTGCAAAGACATGTACCTACCAGTATGCACTTGAGTTTAATGCAAGTCCGTGTGCATGCACGAGCTATACAGCCGATTCACGAAAGACGTAAAGTACGATAATTTATACTTGCTGCATAATAAAATGCAGTTCTATGAGGGTGCAGCGGGGGACGAATAACAGATGTAGTGTGGGTGTATAGTGTATACTGTACAGCCGCGAGTATGGTAGATGATGTCCGGCCATGACCCTGCTTGCTGGTCGAGCCTCCGTTGCCAGAGAAAGACAGAAAATAAACGAGGAGAAAAAGAAAGAGTGAGAGTAAGACGACCACCGGTCAGCCACGTTGCAATAATACGCCGAGCATTCACCGAGCATCTCGAACCAACAGATCTGCTACCGTGTATTTTAACATCGAAACAAATATTCCACTGCACTGGTGACAGTCTTTTCATTTTCCAGTTAATTATTCTTATTTTAATAGTGAAGTAGTTATGAAGTAATAACGTGATTGAATTTTTTCAACTCAAACTTATTTCAAAGAAATCCCAAGAACTCTCGAAGTTTATCATTCGGAAACAAGGTCCGCATCTGTAAATGCACACTTAATGTCCATCACATACGTCATTAAACTTTGTGGTACAGCATGTAACTCCAGCGTTGAGATTCTGCAGAGATTTTATTCCACAAAATATATTTCAGTAATTGGTCATATAATTAGAATATCTTGTCCAAAATTTTTGTGATCACTTTTTTCGCATTATAAAATTATCCTCATCGCAATGTACAGAGTTGTTAAAACATGTCACACGCGTCGGATCGCCTCGGTCGGGGTCGTAACTCGTAAGGCAGGAACGAAAATAGTTTGTACGTTGAGGGTCAACAACCATGCTTACTGGATTTGAGAGAAGACTCAAAATTGCAGCGAGTGCTTATGTGGTTGCATCAGATCGAGCACGATTATTTATAGATACAGCTGTGCGCAGACCAAAAATGCTACAATCTCTTTCTTTCTCTCTTTTGCGACGAAATTTTGCGTAAACCTAAAGACTCAAAGTCACAACCTCCTTATCAAGGAAAGAGTTTCAGTAACTGGTGACAATACTGAATTATCCTCATAGACGCGATTCACGGAAAAAACAAATTGACAGTCTGACGCTTATTGTTTCAGTGTAGAATTTCGCTGCAACAAAAATTTACTTCAAATCTCTCGGGAAACATAGGATAGAGATACCATGGTAATTTGTTGTATCTTCTTCTTCTAGGATGCGAAAAAAATTAACTTTACCCACTTGAAAGCCAGCTGCAATAAAATTCACTTGTCTTATTTTTCTGTGCTCGAATTTTAGAACTTAAAGTTATCATCGCAGGAATCTGCACGATTTGTTGCACTACTTCCCAGCAACAAAAAATTCTTTCCTCGAATGTGGCCAAGTTTTCCGGTCTTCGCGGAGGTGAAATAAAAACGTGAAATCGATGATATAGCGACGATATTCTCTCTGAGAAATATGGAGAAAATTGTATGCGTGTATGAGGAAAGAGCGAGGGGGGGGGGAGAAGTCCAGGACAGATAAGTTGCCTATAGTCTTCATAAAGTATTAACGTACTTCGTCATTGTGAATTACGGGGTTATTCGGTGTGTTTAGTCATTGGTAAACCCGGAGACTGTCAATAAAAAATGCATGAAGTCCATCAGCGTCGCAAGACTCGATGAGGGTTTTCGTAGACGATCTGTTATCGCACGAGTAAACCGTCTTATCTTGAAACGAGATAGACACTCGAGACAACCTTTGGAGAGGAGCCAGTTACCTCTCATTTTATACTGGAATTGATTTTTTCTCGAACTACTTCTTTTTTCCTAATCGCGTCAAAATTGCTTCATTCAATTCCTTATCTTCCCATCACTTTTACTTCTTGCGAGGCTTTCTACTTTGTCAAAAGATTGCGTAAGCAACTAGATACCAAGGTAGAGAAAAAGAAATAATGAAGTGAAACAATGCGATTTGAAAAGATGCGTATTTGATTGGAAGTGCTTCGACCGAACTTCGCATCATTTCCAAGCAACTTGACGAAAGACAAGAACAGCGATGTAGCGTGCATTTATCTTTCATAGAAATGCGTTCGTTTCATCGATATAATTACAAATAGAAACGCATAATCAGCCAGAATTTACTACATTAAGTTACCAGTACTTAGTGGAATGTGGAATTTAGAAGGTCCAATAAACGAAAGAAATACAAAAATATACGTACAAGTATTAAGTAAGCGTATTAGACATTTTTTTTGTGTTGCAAATCTACTACTATGACGAAGTATTGTGGTGGTTAATACCGACGATACATGCACATATTATACAGGTACTGTTTTAACTATGTACTGTCGGTAAATTATGCAATTTAGTAATATCTGCTATCGAACTAGTAAAACGTACTTCTCTTACAGTGTGTATATCTGTTACCGACAAATTATGAAATCCAGTCAATCTATAGAATGCCTGTAGGCAAAGGTATAGGTATTGAATAGTATCGAAATCATACAATAGGATCGAAAAGTGAAAAGTTATCTATTCTCAGTTCTAATAGGGATAAACGCTTTTTTTCTGTTGAGAGTTGAAAATACTTCCTTATAATTTCATTAAAGAAAGAAAATGCATTCTGTCTCTGCATCGTAGAGATACACTGTTCGAAAAACCTGACTGAATTTTAATGCACATGTATTAAAAGTTTTTTTCACTCACGTGCATTAAATTTCATGTACAGTGTGCATTAAAATTCAAACATGATACAATCGAAGTATGCTCATCTTGGCTTCCACTCTAATAATTAATCTCGGTTTAAAAAATGATCTACATAATTTCCCTTGCACTTCCCTTTGTTTATTTTTTTTTATTTTGTAAGTGAATTATTTATCCTAAAATCATGTTAGTATCCTAAAATTAAATACATGTGAAATGACTTATAGGTTAGTTCGAGATTTTGAATTCTCTCTGCATTATTCTGTGAAATTTGTAGTCTCAAATATCTGTGGATTATAATATAATAAAAACTACACGCTTTATTTATGAAAGTAAATTAAAAATATTAGCTTGACTTATAAAAAATAAGATAAAATGGTTTTTCATAAATGAATTTTCAGTTACAAGTGCATGAAAATCGCTTTCAGTTATCCGTACCTGAAATTTAAGTTACATTTGTAACTTAAAGTGCTTAAATTTCCAAGAATTTTCTAGCAGTGTAGCCAAAAATCACAAAAAGCGACAAAATTCTTATTTAAAGGCCAAAAATTTTTTTCACGTGATCCAAGTTATCAAATAAAAACAGTTCCGAACAATTAGACTTGTATCTGTACAGAAATAATGCTATTAAGATACTTTTTACCTTGCCTAAACGAACCTGAAATTTCAAAAAATCATAAAAAATAGACTTTTCGCTGTTTTCTTATAGAGTTACAGCAAGTAATATACTACAACAATAACATATAAAGAAGGTATAGGCAGTAAACTAATTTTTATTAAGTTTGATTTTGATATGATCATAAAAAAATGTTTTAGCCTTCAAGTAAGAAGAAGTTTGTTGCTTTTTGTAATAGTAGAAACTTTTTTTATGCAACTTTAGGGCAGTGTTTTTGACTCCCAAAAGAAAGTTTTTATCTGTATTAGAATTACGAATAAAGAACTTTTCATTTTTTGAAACGCCCTAGGCCTAGTGTACAATGCCTGAAGTTTATGCCTTGCCTGTAACATATCAATTTAACTTAGCTGATCTTTTTTCTATTTCCTGTGACTGATCCGTCGCATATCACTTTTTTAGGCATGCACAACTGCTATGTATCTTTAAAGAAACCAAGCAAAGTTTGTGACACGCGGGTTCACCAAATCATGAAATCCCTTCGCAGTTCAAGACAACGCTTTATCTTTCGATGATCGTAATCACAAATTCGTAAAGCATGCATAATCGGTTGCATGCGCACTAAAAAGGTATGAGACGATCGAGTACATTTATCGTTCATGTAAAACATCCTTCGTCCATATTTTTCTCCTCTTCGGAGGACGCGAAACAAATATAATTTAAGTTGTAGACGTAGGAAGGTATATGTATATATATATATATATAATAGGGAGTTGTCAATAAATTATTGTGCAGTGATGCATACGTTACCATGCATATTGCATTCAGCAAATCCCATTGCTTCACCGGAAATGTCGGGTATTGGAAGTACGGCAGGGAAGAAAGTTTCCGATTCAATTTTCCATGCGCATGAGGGTAGCAAATAAGGAAGAACGCTGCAATCGCGTTGAGGATGCGGAAGCAGAGGTAGACAATGCAATATAAAACCTTAAACGAATTGATGCTATTGATCGCTATTACCGATAAAATAAGATTGAAGGTGCTTTGAAGATTTTATTCTTTCACTTTTTAAAAACCAAAATTGTTGCAACTAAAAATGTTGATTCTGCAATTTTAAACTTGAAGGATTAAATAAACAAAATGCTGGAATTCGATTTCAAACAATCCCCGCGTTCCGCATGGAAATGATACGTTAGGTTATAGGATTGTTTTCAATTTTCAATTCGCCCGCAGTTATTTGGTCTTTTATTTTCATTAAATGATAGATTGCTGTACTTCATTTGCAAGTGATCAAAAGCAATTGAAATTGAAATGTAATTTCATCCTTTGAGTCTTGATGTGGATGCGCGACACGTTACAAAACAGCTGGGTACAAAGGATAAGTAATTACTATTGCGCGGTTACAAAGGGAAATTTACAATTACAGAATATTGCACATTAGCATTGTAATTAAATCACGCTCCATTTCTGTCTAGTTTTAACGCCGTACATTGCGCACTTATATTACGCATTAAAAATCGATCCAACAGCTAATCAAATTGGGTATTTACCTAAATCTGACAATAAAAGTCTTGATGTCAGACAAATGATGAATTATTATCCTACTGATAGGTATATTTAGCCTCCTTGAATCATGGGTATATTAACTCTTGTCAGCTCGTTGAATAATCATTATCGCGCCTATGCTATAATTGCTCAGATAATCGCTGGATGAAAGTCGTTACTCGCAGGAAATCAGGGTCGATTCACGATAATCGCGCAGGGTCATCCGCAGGCAACGCGCAGTAACTGGTATCTCGCGTATTGTCCCATTGTTCCGGAAAAACGGCAAAAGCGGATTGTGATGAAAAGTGCGCATTCAACCAAGTCAGAGCATGAGACACTGTGCTTTACATATACGTACACAGGGATGTATACGTACAGGCGCTTATTGAGGTACACGAGCGAGTGCTATCTTGGTGATACGCGTGTCTCGGTTGCATACGAGGCACTTTTACTCTTTGCCGTATATGCGTTCAACGTCTCGCTTGTGTTAGAGTGTTGCAGTTCTTGCGGCCTTGAGAGGGGTTCTTTGTGCAGTTCAGCTTGCTCGCTTCAAACAGCATGGTGAACTGCACACATTCGCACTCGTACACAGATGGAGCCTCAAGAGTAAACGCAATTGCGTAGGACGCGACATCGTTTTTTAAAACATAGTAACACGTGTTCGCTGCTCATTTTTTTGGCAGCTGTTGCGCCTCGCAGAGCTTCAGATGCGTGTATAAAGTGTAAGCGATGGTACCAAAGTATGAACTGCACAAGAATTCTTGTTATTTCGGATTTTATTCAGTGAGGAAGCACTCTTCAATAAATTAGAAGTTTGCAAAGTAGAGAGTAGTTCTAATCATCAGAAAATTAGAATTGCAACAGAGAATATTTAGAGTGGTGAAACAAAGAGAATTGAAGTTTACAACCAATTAAGGAAAGCGAACTCCTTCTTTATAAATCGTATTATTACCTTCATTTTTCAATGTCCATTGTTCTTTTTTTCACTTTCTTTGTATTGATATTTCTTCCAACTTTCTTTTGGAATTTGTATCTAGTCATTGAAAAAGTAAGTAAATAAACAATTAATTTTGGGAATCACTTGACGCATTACTGGTAATAATGTTTTGTGGATTTTTTCACAAAGTTGGAATGGCTAAACGTTGTCGTGTTTAATTTCGCGAACTGTTCTCTGTGCATATACGTAAACTGGCTTACATGCAACGGATCACCTTCCAAGTCGCCGTTATTCATAATAGTGTAACTCGTATTAACGAGCTGTATTACGCTAACGTACAAAGGGATTCATGTGACTCATGTATTCGCATATGCTACCAGCGGCCGTGGTAAGAGGGCCTTGTGCTGTACGTACATACAATACATAAAGCACACGTAAACTCCAAGTGCATGCGGGTGTTTGCCACGTGCGCGCTGCACTTTTTTGTACGCTTTTATACCGCAAGCCTGTGGCGGCGAGTAAGTACAAGCCAAACACTTTCTGTCCTTCCGGTGCACCAATTTCTCCTTTTAAACAAGTTGGAGCTTGTTTTCTTTCCACTTGCGATAAACCCAATTTCATTCGTCAACCCGTGCAGCCCGTGTGGAAAAGTCTTCTGGCGCTGGCCAGGCCCAGACCATACTGTCTAGATTCCAGTCTTCGCGCCGACCATACGGTCTGAGCCTGGGCCTAGCTAAAAGTGTAACGTTCTTTTGGATAGCCCTAGGCCATAAACAGCAAATAATAAATAAATAATCAAAAAAAGGCTGAATAAAATTGTATTTTCTTCCAGAACCATGGTGCTCAACCAAACTGTATAGACCAATCTGCGCGAAAAAAGTTTATTAAAACAAATATCTAAATAGAAGAAACTCTAATTATTGTACGAATAGATAGTTTTTGAAGTATCATAACTTATATATCAAACATAACGCTAGAAAAATGCATTCGCAGAAAATTCGCAAGTACCAAGAATCGAAACTTAACCACCTAAGTTATAAGAAGCACGCACGACCCACTAATCTACCGCAAGTTATAAATTTGCCTTAATAAAATGGAAAATCACTCATTCGCTCATGTCACGGAAGGCTGATCAGCACTAGGTCTTGGCCAGACTAAAAGACTGTCAAGTCGAGAGGATAAGGAAACACTTGTTTTAATATTGTTAACTTCTTTTGTTTCATTGTTTGGATAACCTGTCAATTTTCCGAAATATGCTAACAAAAATTTGCTGATCGAACTCAGAAATTGTTTGTTTTTGAAAATCTGATCAGCACCAAATCTGGGCCAGACCAGACTGTCAAGGTGATAAAAAAAAGTCTTGTTTTGATAGTGTGCGTTTCTTATTTCCTATCATTTTAGACACCCTGTCAGTTGTTCGAAATATGTAGAAAAATGTGCTGATCGAACTTAGAAATTTGTTTCGTCTTGAAAAGATGATCAGCGCCAGACCTTGGCCAGATCAGAACTTCCAGGCTAAACTGTATAAATAAAGCCAGATCTGGACCGGACTAGCGCCAAACCTGTGCCAAATCAGACCTTCCAGACTAGATGGTCTAGATAAAGCCAGACCAGAGCCAAGTCTGACACTAGACTGCTATGACATTTTTCCAAACAGGAGATTCTTAATTTTAATGCTGTCTGTTAATACTCTGCCAATAGTCTCTATGTGCACAAAATCGATAATAAAATCCATCAGAAACAGTTATAATTTAAATAATATTTCACGTAATAATTTTCCCACTGTAGATGACGTTTTGCGCGATATAAAAAATGAGCACGCTTCGATGCTAATTTTTCCACAAGGAAATATGATGTTACATAAGCGTAGAATTTTTTCAGCGAAAGTATTACTCTGAGTAGACTAATAAATCTGTTGATTTAATCTAATTTAAATTTGCCTACATGGAATTTAGGAAAATTCCACATGTTAAATGCGAAAGTTTCTCAAACGTAGAATGTTGAAGTTGTCATAATGCATTCAGTAATATGAAAAATGTACATCTCATCATAGCTTATTGTAAAATGCAGAGAAGACAAAAAGTAAATGACAAAGAGATGCAGTGGAACTTGCTGTCGCGTTTAATTTCTTGTAGATGGGGTACGATCGAATGCTGTCGATAACTCACATGCTTCGCGAAGGGAGACTTATGACATTTAGTGAGAATAGTGTGTGGACTGTGGAAGTTTTATCCGCGGAGCTACCCACGTAAACACGTACGTTTTGCAAGCTTAGAAAAGCCGTCTCATCGGATGGGGTTTCGCGATAGCAGTTAATCGAATGTAGGTGACGATGTGGTAAACCTCGTTGCACAAGTGAAAGAGCTGCGGATTCGAAATGTCAAGGATGCCACCACGTGCAAGCACGTAACAGACAATGGCGCCCAGAGGCGCATTGAATTGTTATTTTGTCACGCACGCCCGACACTAATAATAAATGGCGTAAACATTGTTTTTTCTTTGAGAAATTGCAGTGGCACGTACAGAGAACAACTTTTTTGCCTTTAAACAAGCTTTGTCACACTTTCGTAGGCATATATTGTTTCTTGTTATAGTGCATAGTGAATTTCAGGGTAATATTTATACAGGTTCTGCTCACCAAGTACATGTACTAATTCACTAATAGGTACGTAGCCAAATGTAGGGAAAGTGTGTAATATTACCTTGATTAGCAACACTTTGTCGATACACAGATTGTAAGTTGCTCCACTATTCTATTGATGTCAAAAATAAATGATTGCATACAACTAGCCTGGATATAAATTAGAAAAAATATAACTTATAATTACCCTCAGATACAATTATTTTATAACATTTTGAGATTAATAGAAAACATTCTTTAATTACACAAACACCTTGCATTGTGCTAAGTCGGGTGGAAATAATGAAACATAACATAAACTGACATAACTACTTTAGAAGAATCCACCAACGGCAATAAAGAATCTCTTATGCTTTGGTGGACTCTTCACTCCAAGGCTACTCGGGCAATTTTTTCTCTCGATGAACTCAAATTTTTCTAGACAAGATTATTCATCATAATTCCAATGATGTTGGCATAGAGAAAACTACTGACATAAAAGAGTGGTATTTTCCTGACAAAAAAGTACCATGTTATAAACATATTATTTCGTAACTAGATCAGTCACGTTTCTTCGCACACACCACTTTCATATTTTTCTTCTAATTAATTATGTTTGTTGATGATTTTAATGATATGATTTTTCCAACAGAAAACTGTTTTTTTTTCTTTTATTTTTATGGAGATAACCGTTCTTATACAATTGCTGCGTAATTGGGTAAGGAGGTCGGTGAGAGATAAATTCAGCGACGTGGCGCTGTCGACGGGAGATGCAACCTAGCTTGCATTTTTTTCGGTCTACTCCGTCATCTGACGTACAGATTGTGCGTTATCGCGAGGTCACCGTACGTCGCAGTTATCGGACTGTATCTTGCATCCTCACAATGCTACATATCTGAGAGTAATAATAAAGCAAAAAACTTAGATGCGGTTTAATTTAGTTCCTATATTGATAAATTTATCATTCGTAAGATAAACCAAACATTTTATTCTGAAAAAGAATATTGTTCCACTCGCACAAGGAGTAAAGAACTTACACAATTCCATCACATTATCTGTTAACGTATGCAGCTTCACATAAAGTAATTTTCTGATTGCTTTCACGACAATCCATAAGTTATCGTGTATTATTTTAACAGTAATATCTTCATTGAGCAATGCTTTCAGATGTTCATTAATTATTAATTCTTTGTTTTTATTTTTACTTTCAGATCGGCTACCACGTCGGTCGGGTGACATATCTAGTTCCCGAGAGCATCCTATTGTTCTGGTGGATTCTGATTTGTCTCGATTACCTTTGCCAGACTTGGTGCTCTCTGCTGTGGAGCAACTTCCACCCCCAACGCCTCAGGTAACCGTATCGGCGCCAAGCAGTCCAACAAGAGATGCCGCGTTCCAATTTCCGGAATGCAGTGCACCAGTGCCAAGTCCGCGACCAAAGCCACGGAGACGTCGATTAACATCAGAGAGTTCCATTCCAGAGAAAGGCCCCTCGAAATCGAACAATTGCAATGGTACCTGCTGCCCAGGTCACTTAAATTTAAGTGCAACGCTCAATGAGAGGGAATGGGTTACCGTCGGCACAAACCTTCGAAACATCGCCGACGACTTCCACGCCTCCAAAACCAAGGTAAGAAAGTGAAAATTTCATATCATTATATATATATATATATCAATCACAAAATGATAACACTTGCGGGATCACTTGCACAGATATTCAGAAAAAGTTTGAGAGAACGACAAATGTTTACTGAACACACTAGGTATCCTTTTACTTTCCAAGTAGCTTATTGTTCGAGGTAATTTCCGACTACATAGTCGAACTATAATAGTTTCGTACCCGATACTTTGCATTCCGTTTACTACGTGGGTTTCCCTTTTTAGCTTGTAGATACTCTTTGCGTGCATTAAGAGGCAAGGCCCTTTTGGCGAATGGGAGCACGCGCAACTAAAGTAGTCCTCTGCAAATGACGCCAGGACACGAAATGGTCTCGCTATTGTAAAATCTAAGTATAAAGTACAAAGCACAAAGCTATAACAGACTCAACGACGTCCCGCGGGGCCTGACACTGAAATAAACCTTACAACTTTTCACTTCACCGTCCGTACTTAGCAATTCCATTTACGTGCCATCAATGTTCTTTTTATACGCGTTATTAAAAAAATTTCTCCTTACCTTTTACGTGCACGCGACGAAAACACTAAGTAAAATAACGAACAGCTAATACTCTAGAAACGAACGTTTACCGATGCAGAAATATGTAGGTCCAACCTGTCGTTGTACTGATAGTAAATGCGTCAATATTGTACCGTATTGTTTCTAGCGAATAACGACCAATTAGTGTAACAAACTTTATTGGTAGATAATTTCTAAGCCAAAGTTACGACTGCCCTTAAACTCACATTAAACGTACCAATCGTACGAAGCGTGCTTTTGCCGAAGAGCTGACGACTGTCATTACGTTCAAGTGATTAGTGAATTGAACCGCTGAAAATGAATAAAGCATAGATTATATGGTCGTTCGACGGCATTCACAATATTTAATAATTTAGGTCAAACGAATGTTAGATATTGAATACCTCCAATGAAACTCAATTTTTTTCGTTCAAACTACTTCTTTGTCTTCAAACCATTAGAAAGTAAGACAAGTGCTCTAGACGTAATATAAACAAAATTACGTTCTAGTTATTCCAAAGGAACAAGCTTTCCTTAAATTATAATCTCTCTCTTGTTTCGGTATACGCTGTTGGACGATAAACTACAATTCAGATAGGGCGCAAACTTGATCGTGTACGCGTGAGTTTAGTTATCGGACTTCTCTATGATCCCATGGGTTTAATAAATATCAGCCCTACTTGTCTCACTAAGGCATCCAGTATTGCTCCAATATACACGTCCCGTGATACCTTTCACACTTGATCAAAATCATTATCTATGTATTCTGTGTTCAATGACCTGACAGAATTATTCCGATAAACTATTTCAATAAATCTTATCTCAGAAATTTCAATCTTAATTCCAAGTTGATTTTTTAAACTTGTACAACAAAGTTCAACCATCTTCTTTTACTTTAATACTCTATTCCAATACTCGTAAATTACTAGAGAAAATATAGAAAATAATTTAAATCTCTTTCAATTCCTTTTCCTTCTTTGCTTCTTTACTTACCATCAAGAATATCTCGCCCTCTTGTTTGCTGGCTGGGGAGCAAAGACGGACATCGTTCTCTTTTATCCCAACTCGTACTTATCCTCTTTAAAGGTCTGTCGACTCGGTCCAATCCCGGGACGTCTAATTATTACTAGTTAAGTGCTGGTAATTGAAGGGGGAGAAGAGACCCGTGAAATTGAAGAAATCCTTCTTTTCCTCGATCTGAAACCGATCTTCACGTCGGCCAGTCTCCCTGCGTTATAAACCGCGTTATAAGTCTGCAAAATAGTCGTTCATTGTATTGACGAAGACAATAAGGAAGTGGTAATTGTGAATACGCACCTGCCGCAGAAGAAGCGATAGCATTCATTTAACTCACCAACGCGAAACTTGGCAATTTATGAAACACGATAATTGCAATTCATTCATTATGCGGTAGTCAATCTTTCTAAACTCGAATCAGTCAAATTTTCGAAATTTCAAACAGTAGTTCAGATTTTCACTGTTAAACCAGTGACTTTTATATTTTTCACTAAAAAATCATTGAATGTTAGTAACTGACGTGGGAAAACCCGTAACTGAATTTAATCAGAAAAATTAAAATCACTAACTTTTCAGTGATTCTAATGTCACTGGTTGGTTCAGTGAACACAGTGATGGTTATGTCTCAACATGTTGGCGCTGCGAGTTGCACTTTGCGAGAGCAAAAGACAAGTCGCATGATTTGCTCCGATAAAAAAGTCAGTACACGCGTCCAAAACAACGACCCAAGATAGATTCACGTGCAATCATCCTTGATAAACGTTAACTTAAATTAAAATCTTACATAAATTAAAGAATAAATCACATAAATTGAACACTGAATATAATTTTAGAAATTTAACACTAAATAAAATTCAACGATTTTATGAATTCTAAAGTTTCATTATTTCAAAACAACCCAAATAACATTTCTATTATTTCAAAATGTAAAATCCAAATTTGAATATATGTACTCGTATTATCGAAGCTTGCATATTTTTGAAATTCAAAGTATGTAAATTTCAATATTTTAATTTTAATCAGATGTAAGTCAAAATAATAATTATACGGGTACATTGCAATTATTAAGAGCTTCCATTCAACGTAATTCGATTTTTCCCAAATTATAATGTGTCGTCTTCGCCAGTTTGCGGCTACGCAATGAAGATCTAACCTGCACTTTCCCCACTCATAATGCTCTCACTCGTCTTGCCTCTTTCGCGCGCATATACTTCAACTCTCCTCATACCACACTCGTTTTCATCGACTGTGGCATTCCAAAAATTATTCTGCTAAATTTCGGAGCAATTCATTTATCTCTAAGTATGCATTATTTGATTTTATGTTGTGTTTACGGTCCGATTCAAACCGTGTCGCGTCGCACAGTCGTCAAAATCAGGAACTAACTGTTCAAAAAAGTCTGCAGCCTTCAGTTTTCATCCGAATTACTTTTTTTTTTTTTAAATTATAGTTGAATAAATTTTTAAGAGATCTGTGAGCCGCGATTGTGAAATTTGGCTTTTTTTATGTTTATTCATTTAACGCAAAGTGTGGTAAAAAAGGCAATTTTGCAGTTTTTTTTTTTTTTTGGACTGAAAGTTCTATAGTTTATCTCTAGCGCAACATCGAATGGTGAACATGTATGAAATATGTAAAATTATTATTGTTATGAACAATTATCATTAAAAAATTGATAGATTCTCAGTTTTCTGCAAATTCCACCCCTTTTTTCAGTTTCAGTACTTGATATGCTCATAGAAGTTGCAAATTCTCATTATCAATTGTCAAAATATGATAACAATTATTTTTATAAACAAATTGGGTAAACAAAAGTAAAATTTTGTCATTTTCGCACAGAATCTTTGGTGTTTTCATGCAAGTGTGCCTCCAAAAGCATTAACGGAGCGGCTCAACTACGGAAAATTGATAAGAATTAACAATTGTAATTTTTTATAGAGAAACTGGGTAAACAAAAGCAAAATTTTGTCCTTTTCGCGCAGAATCTTTGTTTTTTTTCACGCGAGTCTGTCTAAATGCGTTAACGGATCGGCCCAACTACAGGAAATTGATGAGTATTAACAATTGTCATTTTTATAAGCAAACTGGATAAACAAAAGCAAATTTTGACTTTTTCGCGCAAGTCTGCCTTTAAATGCGACAACGGCGAGGCTTTTAACTACAGAACATCGTTAATGAATAACAATTGCCGTGGTTATAAACAATAAGGCATTTTTCGTATTAAGTGTAAATGCAATCTTAAGAAATATGGAAATAAAACGAAGAAACAAAAGAGATACGAAAAAACAAAACAATGGCGAAGAAACAAGTGAATATCAACAATCCTTTAGGGACTGCCGACAGATGGCTAAGGATCAATGTACTGTCAAGAGAGTTCTAATTCTTCTGTTTCATAAGCTAACGCATGGAACCACTGGATAC
>JAUMHM010000050.1:20093890-20110851 GCA_032362435.1 Melikaiella ostensackeni | reverse complement strand
TTATTATATTTGTTTATAAATGTAAAGGATTTAAATTCCAAATATGAAAATGTGCTATTTTATGTGAAATTTTGTATAACAATGACAATTATTATTAATTAACTATGTTCTGTAGTTAAGCCTCTCCGTTAACGTATTTAGAGGCAGACTCGCGTAAAGAAACCAAAGATTCTGCGCAAAAATGTTTAAATTTTGCTTTTGTTTATCCAGTTTGTTAAAAAAAATGACAATTGTTAATACTCATCAATTTCCTGTAGTCAGGCCTCTCCGTTAACGCATTAAGAGACAGACTCGCGTGAAAGGACCAAAGATTCTGCTCAAAAATGACAAAGTCTTGCTTTTGCTTATCCAGTTTGTTTATAAAAAATGACAATTATTAAGAATCATGACTTTTCTGTAGTTGGATCTCTCCATTAACGTATTTAGAGGCAGACGCGCGTGAAAAGACAAAGATTCTTCGCGAAAATGAAAAAATTTGTTCAATTTGTTTATAAAAATAATTGTTATTATATTTTGACAACTGATAATGAGAATTTCCAACTTCTATGATCATATCAAGCAATGAAACTGAAAAAGGGGGTGAAGTTTGCGGAAAACTGAGAATCTATTAATTTTTTAAAAATTGTTTATAACAATAATAATTTTATATATTTCATGCATATTTACCATTCAATGTTGCGCTAGAAATAAAATATAGCAATTTTAGTAAAAAAAAAATGTTTTCGTTCATCAAACCACTCCGTTGTTTATTTGTTGGCTTAATTTGTTTATAACAAGTTCGTTAATTATTATGCGAATTATTCGTATACTGGGAGTGCCCCTGCATGGATTTGAGATGTTTTGTGATATTTGGCAATCGTTTCTGAAGAGAAAAAAAACTGCAATATTGCCCTTTTTACCACACTTTGCGTTAAATAAATAAATATAAACAAAGTCAAATTTAAAAATCGCGTCTCACAGATCTCTTGAAAATTCATTTAACTGTAATTTAAAAAAAAAATTTAATTGGATGAAAACTGAAGGCTGTAGACTTTTTTGAACAGTAAATTCCTGATTTTGACCACTGTGCATCGTCCTGGCTTCCTGTGACGTATGCACCGTGTGCTAGGTAACCGAGTAGCTAACTAGCCTTATTGCATCGTTGACGTAACGTATGATATTGAGTATCAAAAGGAAATACGGTAATATTTAAGTAAATGTTGACGTGTGAATGGGATGGGGAGTTCAGAAAGATACAAAAAGTCTTTGAAAGATTTAAAAAAATCATTAAAAATGTTCAACGCCGGTCACGAAAATTGTTATTGCAAAGTATAAAAAAGTCAGAAATAGGGTAGGGTGGGGAAGAAGGGTGATAGTAGTGAAATAAATTTGTGAAGGGTGATATGAAAAGAAATATTTACAAACAGTAATGCACAATTTGGGCCATATCTGAAATTAAGAAAAAAAGGCGGTCTTTGGAAAAAGGACTGAAGTCGATCTTAACATTTTTATTTGTTATAATTGTAATATAATATTACATTTCCATTCTATCTCCTAATTCAAAGGAGTTTTAATGATCAACTTCCTATAAAGAAACGTTTAACGGCAATTTTATTTGACTTTTTAAAAGCACAAATTCTACTCATGACTTTTTTTCTTATCTCGCGTCGTTTGGCTCAAAAATTACAATTAAAATATTCCAATATCATTTTTCATACTTAAGAACAAATTATGCCTCCTACCAAAAAATGTTCAGAAGAAAGCTTATAGTCTTTGTAAAAGCGACAATTTTGATATCTTAATTTTTTTTCGTATCCCGCGTTATTTGGCTCAAAATTTCAATTTTTGATTTTACAAGAAAATTTAAAAAGTTGTTATGACAGTCTTGTAGGGCTTTTCTTTTCTTGACTTTTTTTCAAATCGTGCATTGTTTGGCTTAAAATTTTCATTTTCGTTTCTTTTTTTGAATTTTGTAAATGCTTTAACTCTCATAATTTTCTTTTGATAGAAAAAAGTGATAGGGATAAATTGTTCGAATTTCTGAGTACTACGAATAGCCGTACATATCATTTTTGAATCTTGAAAAAAATGGTCTCAAAAATTTTGAAGATGCTCCAATTTTTCGAATTTTTATCCAACTGGCTCCAATTTTTATCCAAATTGGCTGGTTCACAAACTCTTCCTTTTTTTAGGCCTTAAAACAGTGTGCCAAAGGGCAATCCAATCGGACAATTCCTTCGAAAGTCATCGTTTTCACAGACGACGACAACGACAGACAGACACCGAAGTAAAATCCATTTTTTATCAATCAGCAAGTCCGAAAACGTCGAGATTTTAAGAAATCCCCGAAAGTGAATTTTCACAGAAAACCAATACCTTCTAATTGAGATGAAAATGTAAGAATTATGTAAACTCGAAATAACTTTTTGATTTTATAATTGTATTTATACTATTTATTGACGTCCCTGCATCACGAGAAACTGTTACTGATTGAAACAGTGGAGTTTATTTCACTGATTGATTCAGTACTTTTTCACTTATTCCTGATACTACACTTCTAGCTATTTCACTGAGAATCAGTGAAATTCTACTAATTCTAATTTAGGGAGCTTTTGCTTTACGTTAGGGCAAATCTTTGAACAATCCAAAGTTGCTGAAAGACAAGGTTCCAAGACGAACGAACGAAAGCTAAATGTGACTGCATCTTTGTAATTAAACTTCTTGTAAAAAAGTAAATAATTATCTCTTCGCACGAGACGGCTTTAAATCAAGCTTTGACTACAATAGCGTGTCTCAGATGCGCTATGTGCAAGAAGTCGCGCTCCCTCAACGCTTCCTGAGTAAAATTATTGAGCGTGAAAGCGACACTTAAACCAAAGCGCGCATTACACGCATCTATGCTATATTCTTGTTATAGAGAGCTTTCCTTGGTTCTTATGAGCATCTTAAGCTTCTCGATTTCTGCCTGACTTTCTAATCGCGACAAAAGATGGTTAGTTAGTGTAAACAGTTCTCTCCTCATTACAGATCATTAGATTCTTACGGCAACAAACCGTCTAGAGTACACAATTATATAGTACACCTGGCTGGAAAGACCGATTTTTCTGTTTATTGCTCATATTCGTTGAATGGATTTCGTATGAAATATGTTGTGCTCTTGACTTAATATTTTTCATTGAAATCTGTGCGACTCTCATATTTAAGGTATGTAAAGCCTAAAAGTAGAATGCCTTTGCGGGGGTGAAGATGGGGTTTGAAAAGAGTAAAATATGAAATAAGGTGACAGTGAGGGAAAAAGGGAGACAGAGGGAGAGCGAAAATGGTCGAGAAAGATATTCAGTTGGGACGAGAGACTTACGAGAATAATCCTCGTCTTTTCCCATTCGTCACGGAAAGCCTCCATCAGCATGCTTTACATATGCACTATGGGAAGTAAGCAGGCATGTAACGGCTAAGTGGTCACATCCCCTTGCGTAAAGTTAAGTGGGTATGGCAGCACGCGTGGCCACAGGCCGACAAAATTATCTTCAATCGTCATTCGCGATCGCACTTTTTTTAATCTCCCACTCATTCCCACTTTTCACCTTTTTATCGCACACGCCACCTTTTCTACCGACTATTATTCTGCCTTGTTAAGAAAAAACTACGTAATTGCAAATTTGGTTGAACTGATATAATCGAGAAAAAATGTTTGTACCAAGAACTCTAATGTAGAATCAAACTTTCCATAATCAAAATTGACTTCTTTGGTAAAATGAATGTGCTCTTTATTATTTTTCAAATGAAACTAAATTATTGTAATAAACTCCATTACAAAATGGACTTATGTTTTTTTGCTTATGGCAAATACGAACTAAAAAATTACAGTAAGTCACTTGCGTAGTTTATATCAATTAGGCAGTCGAACTCGGGCGCGCGATCAGATGTAAAAGCTTACGCAAGAAATTCAGGAATTCAGGAATTCAGTGGTCCACTCGGACAACTTTTCGATCGAAGAACTATAGTTACGAGGCGAAGCAAAAGCATGGTTTTTATTTCGAAAATAAGTGTTGCGCTCGACCACTTTTTCGGCGGATGAAGTAACTTTGCGTAAGTTTTTCCCACGTCTTTTATAGACGAACCGAATGTCTTGTACGCTTTTCAGGGCACGCAAGACGCTTTGATTGGTTTTTATCTACTATTTTTTCATTTTCTATATTTTTCGCGATTTTCAATAACTGTTTTTTGCAATTGAAAACTCATTTTTGACCAAAATGTAACGTACGTAAGTTTTTCCTCAGTACGGCAGTATTGAGCGAATGTATAGTAGCTGAGACTCACTAAAAACTACTCTCTAAACTTGAATAACTGGAATCTCACTGATTCTCATTGAAATTTCACTGACTGAAATAGCTTGAAGTTGATTATTGGGAATCAGTGAAAAAGCACTGAATCAGTCAGTGAAATAGGCTTTACTGTTTCAGTGAGTAACCGTTTCTCGTGATGCAGGCTCCATCGGTTACTACAGTTATAAAATGAAAAAATTATTTCAAGTTAACCTTTTAAAATAAAATCCTTCACGAAAATGGATGAAGTATATAATTGAAACTTTTTTGATTTAGGATATGGACTTGAAACATAATACACTCAACTGTCCATTAAACGGGCCTCAGTATACCACCTGCCTAGAATTGCCGCCGGCTCGTCTTTGTTGATGAGGGAGTTCAAGGGGCCGGGAGAGAGGTGTTGTGAGCTCAGCGGAGTTGTGAAGTTCCGTAGCCACAAAGCGGGCAGTTCAGACACTCGCGTGCTTATTTCGCATTTATTTTTAAATACACGCGGAAAATTCTCTTTTCATTAATTAATCTTCATTATTAAAGAAGGTTTATCCTTTATGATAACAGAAATCTACATTTGTACAAAATAAGTTGAATAATATAATGTATTCCTACTGGAAATGGTTCATACGGCCCTGATTATTTACATCGTAGAAATTCTTGGAAAAGCCTCACGGTCATCGCAGGCCATACCCGAAGCTGGAGTTGAATGGAGAGTTGAGTGTTACTGGAAAATAAATGGAAATGACACAATTATAGTATACTATAATTGAAAAACAAAAATTAATAATTAGTCATTAATTTTATAAAGTTAATAATTAATAATCAAACAATTTGAAAAACTATAATTAAAACAATTATAGTATACTATAATTGTGTCTACTATATCACTTTAATTGATGTTTCTCTTAAACATTTCATGCATACAAGAAATAATTTTTTTCGAAGCAAATGACTTACCTTTTGCTCTCGTGAAGCGCGATTCGCAGCGCCAACGTGTGGCGACGTAACCCGCACTAAAATTTACTGATTTTCCACTGGAACATAAAAATGTCACTGGTTTATCAGTGAAAAGCTGAACTTCTGATTGAAAAGGTGAAAATTTCACTAATTCGAATTTATAAAGAACCAAATGATGAGTGCAAAAAAATGTATTCCATTTCATTATTATTATTTATTTTATTTTATATTTTATTATTATTTATTATATCCTTGACGCACATATAAAAATGTTCAATATGCCGTGAACGGAATATTGTCGCAAGAGGCGTTAGATCTTAACCGACCACTAAGCACTCAGAATATTGTGCAAGAACTTGTTCAATTGCATTGGATGATGAAGCAATGATTTACTCCTGCCATGTTCGTCGTTCAGGAGATGAAAAAAAAGACAAAAATCGGGAGGCAAAAACTTGCCGGTTTGCAGTTGCGTTTATTACTGACTCTGCTTGCACGCAACTGTAGCCCGCTCTGTCTTTGAATATTTTAGGTACATGCAGTTTCCACCAAGGCTTTTTTTAATTCCTAATTTTTTATTCAAATAAAGATAAAATCAGTTTTTATTGAAATTTCAGTGCACCTCATCTTTATACAATTATACATTTGTGTTTCGTGATTTCTTTCCAGCTGTAGTTACATGAAGTAGAACATTAGAACTGTAAAATCGATAATTTTATCATTTAACATCTTTATTTGGCGTTATTCAATCGGCTTATGCGTAATTGTTGCTTCTGCGTCAATCTTCGACCACAAGTTCCGTACTAGTTGTATTTTTTTCTATTATCTGTGGCAAAGTAGAGCTAGTGAACTACCTACGTTCCACGGCAAGCAGCGCAATTACCTTGTGCAATAGTTAATGCCCTGCAGCATTAACAACGCGTCTGTGCGATTCGAAGTAAACATCGAGTGCAACTTTATGTCCCTGGAACGGTGCTGCGGCAAGAAGGATCGCTTACTTATATCGTTTATGCCGTTAAAACCTGACGGTCCTTTATCGCGGTGTCGGTATTGGTAAAGGCGGCGATAAAATATTCAGTGTTTTTCGTCGAATAGTTTATCGTCGTATTTGAATGTGCTACTTGAAATTCGAATGCCTTGGCCTTATCATAGGTATGACTAGCATTAGAGATGCGTGAATTTATAGCTTATCGAAGGGATAGAAGGGAGATACGGATAACAACGGTCGTTTTGGTTACTTTTATTTGTATTAGAGTCATCACAGTGAGAATTTTTTTGTTTGTAAGTAATGTAGAATAACAGTTAGATAGATAAAATATTTAATCTTTGAAACCAGCAATATCATATAGTTTTAACGAAGAGAGAAAAATTAAAGCGAGAAATGCCAAAGAAAAATGTGCATGAGATACACATGAGACCGAAGAGGAATATCGAAAACTCGAAGAAGGCACTGTTAATTGACGAGGAGGACTCCCGAGAGTATTCTCTGTGTTGCAATAATTCTCCCTTAATGTGACGCTTTTCCCCATTCCCAGTTACATTCGCGATAATCTCTCTTCTCGCGCTGTACGGTGCTACCGAACCGAATGTTTGGAGAGTGGGTGAAACGACGGTGACCAGATATTATGGTCGGCCATAAAGACGCCTTCGGAGATTGGGCTTTCCCGGGTTTATTATTATACCGAGCGTGGATTAAGAAGAAACGGGAATCGGAAGTCGCGAAACGGGGGTCGAGATATGGAACTGGACGATGGAAACAAAGAGTCATCGCGAATCATTTCACGCCCTTGTATTCACACGTGTATGCATTATCTATATCTATAGATTGCCATTAATACATATACAGATGCACTTCGAAACTACAATAAATTTATAGAACTCTTATATAAGAAAATCAAGAAATATTTATTGCACAATGGATAAACATAAAGTTGGAAAATGGTGGCGAAATGATCCTGAACATAGACTGGTGGTGTGACTTAAATTATTTCTGTCACAGCGGTGACTTTCTCCCCCCTACGAGACGTTGGAAAGAGTTAGGGGTGTTACCTACATTACTTCTGTGACTGGTCACAGGGGTGCCCCCCTCGAGGCATTGGAAAAGGTTAAGGTCGTGACCTACATTATTTCTGCGACCAGTCACAGGGGTGCCTTCCACCCCCAGCGATAAGCTGGAAAGGGTTAGGGGTGTAACCTACATTATTTCTGTGACCAGTCACGGGGGTGATTCCCCCACAACACATTGGAAAGTGCTAGGACTGTGACCCACATTATTTATGTAACCAGCCACAGGGATGAGTGTGACCTACAATATTACTGTGACCAGTTACAGGGGTCCCTTCCTGCCCCACACGAGACGTTGGAAAAGGTTTAGGTGGTGACCTACATTATTTCTGTGACCAGTTACAGGGTGCCTTCCCGCCTCACACGAATTGTGGGAAAGGGCTAAAGTGTGACCTGCATTATTTCTGTGACAAATCACAAGGGTGCCCCCCCCCCACGAGAAGTTGAGAAGGATTAGGGGTGTGACATACATTATTTCCGTGACCAGTCACAGGGGTGACTTCCCCCTATGAGACGTTGGAAAGGGTTAGGGATGTAGCCTACATTATTTCTGTGACCAATCACACGGGAGCCTTCCCGCCCCCACGAGACGTTGGGAAGGGTAGGGTTGTGACTCACATTATTTCTGTGATCAGCCATAGGGGCGCCTTCCTGGCCTTCACGAGACGTTAGAAAGGGTTAGAGTTGTGACCTACATTATTTCTGTGACCACTTACAGAGGTTGCCTCCCCCACAAGTCATTGCAAAGGGTTAGCGATAGACTTAAATTATAACTTTGATATCTTCGCTTTTAATACCGTTCAAAGGGAAATTGGTATTATCGGCCAAGGATAGTTCATTGTTCTATCATCGTCTTAAATAAATTAAAATTCCCTGTAAAACTTAACGTGCACTCTCGAATTACTTATTTTTGAGTCGTAAATCGACAATATAGTGCGATATATACATACAACTTTTTTTTTACTGGTGCCGACAGTGTATAAACTTCGCAAAGTATTAGAGTATGCTTCCTTTAGTGTTATATTTATTGCAAACTAAATATATTCGCAATCGATCACTACATTGTCGAGGAAGATGTTCAAAGAGTTCTGCACAAAGAGGATACTCACAATGGGGCATTGATATAATCCACTTAATACGTTCTCACCCGTTAAAAGGCATGACAACCATTGTCTTTTATTTACTATCAAAGGATCTATTTTGCTCGCGTAGTTAAGCGAACCCTACATAATCAATGTTCAGGTCCCATGTTGTATGTATTAGCCGCACCTTCCTCCAAACAAATATGCAGTCCTAGAGCTGTACTCAATCGAATTCTTAAATCAAAACTAATCTATCAGCAGATTTGTGTCTAGCCGAGAAAAATGTACGTATTTTTTTGTTTTTCTGTAGAGTCATTTTTCAGCCCAAGAAAAGGTAGTAAAGATTCTTGTAAAAGTAATGTTAAAAGTCATAAAATTGTTAGTCCACCCTAAGGATTCACCTGCAAGGCCACTTCACTCTTTGTTCAAAACTAGTAATAAAGACAGCTGTTTTTATTACGCTTGTCTACCTACAGACTGTTTTTTTTTGGGTCAGTTCGTATTTCGAGTCTTCAAACATTTGAGCTGTTCTTTGCAAAAATTATTCTGACAGGTTTAAAGAATATTAGGTAAAAATTTCATTTCATACAAACTTAACCGAAGCTTGTAATAAGCCTGAAAATGTTGCGATTTTGGCAGAATTCTACTTGCTGTAAAATTGTTACATAATAGTTCTAGAATACGAAAACTTGACAAAATCCTTCTTGAAATCTATGGAATATTATGGAATAGTCTATGAATACAATGTTAACTCAGGTTCTTTCTAAAGTATTAGTATTACTCTTTTCAAATATTAAACGTGCGACAAACTGCATATAGAAATTAATTAATATAAACATCTTGCTAATATTAATGGTCACTTAGGTTCTTTCTAAACTATTAACAATACTCTTCATATATTGAACCTGTGACAAACTGCATATAGAAAATTATTAATACAAACATTTTACTAATAGATTTTTTGGAACTTTTCGTAATGTTTCAGGACGCGGAAGTAGAGAAGTCAAGACTGCCTGTACTGGGTTCGACATTCTCAAGCAGCACCAGCAACTCGTCCACGGAGAGTATATTGTCGTTGCTGATTCCGGCACCCCTTCGGGAGACGCTGTGGACGACAGTGGCTCTCTACCTTGGCTGGAGGCTTGTATCTCGTCTACGATAGAGTTGTCTATTCGTGTCTCTTGCTTGCAAAAATGGCAAGTGTTAAGAGATGAGATCCGATAAGCTATTCACGGTGATTGACGAACGGGTGAACACGTTAGCGACCCGTTTCTTTGATCTGGTGAGCTCGCGTCCGAAGGAAAAGATCACGATCTAGAGCCGCTTTGAAGCCATTGTTCACCTTTGGAGTTACGCGTGGCAAGCCCTTTAGTTGGTCTGGGCAGGTTCATCCCATTTTACGATGACCTGTTTGTCTCAGGTCAAGCCACACTTTTCAATTAAGATGGGTGAGACCGCAATTACGAGGAACGCTCCACCACCAGGGCGTCCATGATGTATTTTTCTACAGTTGTGTCAATCGCCGCACGAAAATGTTGAGGTCTGTTGAAATGAAAGTGATAGCAAGATTTACGAATAATAAAATCTAAAAAAATGTTTATCCTCTTGCATTCTCGTGCGGTGATGCAAACGCTTTGAGGCGTATCGACCGCAACACGGGTGATTTTAGCAACTTTGTAGCGACGATCGGTCCGGAGAAGGAAGGGAAAGGTTACGGGGAAGCTAAGGACGAGATCCAAAGAGGACTTAACCCAATAATCAAATCATGATCTCATTACGAATAAATAAAAGATTTAAATAAAGTAGTGCGATTTGTATGATAATCAGCTCAGTTTGATATGTTACATCAAAAGCTGATGAATTATTAGAGTGAAACGATTTTGCCTTTAAGGGCTGATTATTCACTTATGTGATGCTTTTTTACGAGGTTTTTGGGACTGGAGAAAGAAATATCAAATTTTATTTTTATTTTTTTTACGGCTTTGTGATATTAACTGCATGAGACAGTTAATGGCAAATTTGTACTTTATTTGACACTTATCGTATTTATGCATTTCCTGTGATTCGTGATATTTCGTGATATAACTTAAATTAAACTGAGCCGGACTGACTTACGTTAAAGTAAATTAATGAAAACTCGCCCACACTACTCAAAATTGAGGTAAAGTATGTCAGAATGAAGATAAATTGCCAATAACTGACCTGGTCCTATGCAAATTTTTCCAATTCCGTGCACCTCGTAGTAGCGTTGTGAATTTGCGTCAATTCAGCCTAGATGTGTACATCGTTTTATGTACACAGAAAGGACAGGAAACCGCAAGGGAGTTGAATCTATTCCAAAACAAAGTAAAAAAGAGACAGTTGGGAGCAACGTTTTTATGTATAAAGAATAAATAAAGTAATGAAATCAGTAATAAGTCGAGGTTTAATTAATTAAAGTAGATAATCGATAGATCGAGGATCGCAGCATCTGATTGGCTCGCTGCGAGGCCCGTGGACAGTTTTCAAATGATCTCCGGTAGCTTAGCTGTTAGTGGCGCCCTCATCCATGCGGGACGCTTGTAGCATTTCGGAGGAGGCGTCTTTCACTAATGCTTCTCTGTTTTTCTTCTATTCATTCCTCGTCTTTATTCTTGTTTTGCTTTAGTATCTTTTATCTTTCCTTACATCTCGTTTCAATTATTTTAAAGTTTTTTCTTATTCTCCTAAAACACACGTGGAAGACTCGTGTTGTTCATAGCGTTGTTAGATAATTTTTGGCTTTTGCCAATGTAGGAAATTGCTAGACATATTTGATTTGCTCATTTTGCTCAAATAATTTGACAAATAAATTCTACCATGGTTTCTTCCCCTTTTGCAATTAGTGATTTCGTATCGACTGTCATAAGTACGAAAGACACTTTGTAGGATCGTATAGTAGGAACCAAGATTCGCAAAGACGTTTCTTGTGGAACATCTTCTATATATGTGTGTTTTTTTCATACTTCGTACAAGTACCGTAATATACTTGTCGCTAATGAGTATTCCAGTGTGTATAGACATAGTATTTATTTAGATAGCATATCTACTTCCGTATTTCCTTTCTCGGCGAACCTGACGCTCGCTCTTGTAGTCGTCACGGGCGAGTAAAATCACTGCCATTTATCTCACGAAAAATAATTGAGAATCTCGTTCAAGGGTGTTGCCAAATGCGCTTCTTTTCTTATAAATGACACACGTATTTCCACCTATTTTGTTTTACTTTTTTTTTTTACAAAAACTTACATTTTTAATGTCAGTAGTGTAATATTATTTCGGGGCCTATTATAAATTTGAGGACTTCCACATTTTCTCTACAAATATTATATTTCATACAAAAATATGTTTTTGTATTCGTGTTTCCTGAAATATTACTCAAAATATTGATCGCCCTTGTATCACCCTGAACTACCCTCGATTATGCCATCGAGTTGAATCTCAATTTCTTTCGCGAAGCAGGAGTGAAAGAAATAGAAAAAGCAAGCAAGCGCCATGGATATGTATAATATGATGATATAGTGATTGTATTGTGAAACAGCTTATTTCTTGAACCAAAATGGAGGAATTCTCTTTTTTACTGTGCGAGGTTATAAGACATACACGATAAATGTGAGGTCGAAAGCCAGGTGTTGCTTATTTTATATGCTAGATGCGAGTTTAGAAAAATAGCGTACTTGGAAAAAAGAAGAAAACAGAAAGGAGTTTTGGTGTAAGGGCCTGAAGAAATTTAGGATAAATTTTGAAACGAGAACAGGACGCATGTACATATTACTGCTTTTTCTGTGCCCGTTAACAGAAACGGTGCCAATTGTTTGTTTGTTTTTTATTATTATTTTTTTATGGCATAGATCCGTAATTATTTGTAGTTAGTAGTCAGCCATACGGAGAATTAATAATTACCGATAAACATTTATAAAAGTCTAAATATATAAATATATATATATATATAAATATATATATATATAATGGAAGACATAAATATATAAAATATATATGAAATATATATTTTAAATGGTATATTTGAAAATACCAGCTATTGTTTGGAACAACAAAAAATTTAAAAGTTTGTGAAAACGAGGGAGTCAAGTAGCCAAAGGGCAAGGTTTAGAAGATTTATAGAGAGGGCGTTTGCGGAAGGTTTTCGAGAAGCGCGGTCCAGATAAAAGACGATATAGAAAAAGAGGTGTATAAGCTGTAACTGTGACTATGTGGATCGTGGGGGGCAGGCTGTACATTTTATTTTACGTGCGCAGTGATATCTATCGACACGTCGAGTAAGACCATTAAATCTTTATGAAACGTTTTACTTGTATATTATCAAGAAAATAATAATAAAAAGTAAATACCATACTGCCACAGTAAAACGTAAATTGTAAAACAAAAGACAACAGCCCGCCCACCCGAGATCCCCGCGCGTCAAAGCGTCACTGTGATCTCGTAATTATTAATAAATATCTAATTATAATGATGAATAATCATACGAATATTGTAATACCCCGAACCACCCCCAGACCCGATCCAGCTCCTCTCCGCCCCGTGAAAAGAGTCTAAGATTGTATTCGCATTTATTATTGTGTTTTTCAATTATATCCACGTATTCATTAGTTCGTAATTGTAACTGTAATTTTAAATACACCTTTCAAATGATCTCTTGGAGGAGTCGATTGCTGTTAAGCGAGTTTGCAACTTCAATGCCCTGCGATTCCTATTTTCTCTACTTACGTTTATTTTATATCGTTTATACTATTTGAGACGTTCTTCTTATGTGGGAAACAAAGGGCATGGGCGCTCACCGACAACCTCAATTAAAGCATATTGCGTTGATTATGTGTACGATAGTTAATTTACTGCTATTATTATATTATTATTGTATTATTACGATTCTTATTATTATTATCGACATGATGATTATTAGTTATTGTATCGTCGCAGTTAAGTTGCAAATTACTCCGGCGCTAAAGAGGTAATCGACTAGTCTTTACCGGACAAAGCATTGAGATTCTTTTTATGATGAATATTTCCTAAGATTGAGATTTTCCTCTGGTTTCATTTTAAGTATTTTACCTCTTTGTACCGCCATGCAGGAGATGTCTAAGTCGGCACTGATATCGCGTCTATTAAACAAAATTCAAATAATGGTAAACACATTTCGGGCTCAATCAGTCGGATCGTGTTGTACGCTATTTTCACTGTCACTCGGTATATCAACCATCATTCTTTTCTGAGATCCATGTACCAGTAATAAATTATGGTAGTATATATTGAGGTACTCAATTTTTTCATCAGTATTTTAATTTGGGCCTCGTCTCGCGCCGTGCACATCACTGACAATATATTTCTCGTATCTAATACTGAATTTGGAATTTATTTTTATATAAAATTTCGGATTTTGATTTCGGGAAAATCCTTGTAAATGAGAAATGATGTCCACGGTAATGAGAAAAGGCTCCGATTTAAATAATATACTCCGATACATTTATGTCAAGACTCGTACACAAAAACATAAACCCCGTTTTTATCGACGTATAATCATGTTTAAGATCGAAAGGAATTTTTAGTTGCTCAGACTGTCTAAGTTTGCCATAAATACGCGTTTCGAGACGCATACTATCGTCCACAGAGTATGCTCAAGAATCGCGCGACTGCGACTGTTTGCTCGAATTTTCAATGGTGCCAAACGTAGCACACACACATACACAATTACACAACGGGAATCTACTTATTTTATATTTGATTGATTTTATTTCGTTCTCAATTTGGCTGTTCATTTCGATTGCTCGACTCTTGGCTCGTTCGCTCTTTAAAACAAAAATTTCGTAGAATTTTCTTATTTGTATATATACAAAGAAAAAAGAAATCGATAACGAGGTAGCAATAATTATACCTACTGAAAAAATCGAAATGTTATTTTCAACTTGTTTAAGATATACACTTTTTAACGCGGCCATATTTAATAACAAAGTGCACTTATTTGAAACCAAGTCTTTCTTACAGTTCTCACAAAAACTTGGGACCAGAATTAGTTTTATTTTTATCAATTAGGTTCATGCTCCTCGAATTGAAATGTAATACGCACTTTCTACACACACTTTCGAAACTCTTGAAACTGAGCCTAAACGAGACTTGATCGAGAATTGCGTTAGAAACTCTGTAAAAGTTTTCTTATTCCTTCTTGCTTATAAGATGAAACTTGTAACTTCTGATGTCTGTAATGCGTTACCTGTAGCCAAATGTCCCGTGGACCATAGACCGCCGTGATTTGCTTGATAATACGAAGGAGAGAGAGAGAGTGAGAGTGAGTGAGTGAGAGAGAGAGTGTTGGGAGAGCAATAGCCGTCAATTGATTTTTTATTCATGTCCAAAAAAGTAGAATGTCACTGTCTGCTCTCTCATGCAAGACTGTCTTAAAGTTTGTCCAAGAAACAAGCAGTTCTAATTAATATAGATGCTTTTCTCTTCTATCAAACAATCTTCTTTAAGCCAGCCTCGCTCTCAAGCCGCTATAAGCTCGCAAGCCTTGTGATAGAGTCTGGACTTCGTGCCGTTTTCTTTTCTGAGTGTCTCTTTAAAAAAAAAAGAAGAAAGTAATATATGTATAAAGGGAAAAAGATATGTATATCGAAACGAAATTTCGTCCAGCTGACCAATCCAAAGAAGTGACCAAATAACGAAGAGGGAACGATATTTGCGAGCGTTTGTGCGATGCTTGAGACGCTTCAATCTTCCATTCTGTCTGCTTATTTGTTCACGAGAAATTGAACGAAAGAACGGCGGTCACGTGATAATATATCGTATAAACAGTCCCCTTTGCGGATAAGTGAAGAGCAGTACTATTACCTTTTGTTTCTCTTGTAATATTATTTCATTTATCTTTTTTTTTCTTACTAAACCGATGTTATTACACGTCGATGCCTTTAAGTCGCTTAGGTGACACACTTTGGCTCTCAAGCAGCTTAAAAGCGATTCCGAAATAAAAGTCGAAATAATGAATTCGGTATTACATTGAGAAATACCACTCTACACGCGGTGTATTGCACGTTGAAAATTTTTGTTATAATTTCTCTTTTTGTGTCCAGAAGTTTACCGTTTTTCTTTATTTACTTTGCATTCGGTTCTGAAATCGCTTCGCGCCTGGCATTTGCAAAAGTATGAATTTATTCCAAAAATTGAACAAAAAATACTAATTATAGGAAACGCGAAAAAAATCCAAGAAATATGAGAAAAACAGAAATTATGAAAAACAAAGAAAAGCGCGAGGCCACAGGACCCAATCATACGATGCTGTGTTATTTAAGTCACTACAAGACAATACGTTATTGCTACTTTTATTTTATTTTATGACATTTTTTTCATGTTATTAATTTTATTGATTATGATTTTACATGCTACGTGAATACTGTATTATTAATATTATTATTTGATTTATATCTCCATCTTTTTTTTATTTTAATTATGAAACCCTATTCCTTTCCCTTCGATCTCCTAGCTCTGAATCATCATCCCTTCCCCAAGTCCGGTCGATTACTTTCACGAATCGTTTTTACGTCCGCTGTCACGTCGATGTATTTTTCAAGTCGCCTCGATTCAACCGAAAACAAAAGTGCGAAGCGGTTAGAAGTCCAACGATGAAACGAATTATTATTAATGGCGTACACACGGACAGGGGCATCTCTCCGCTACCCGCATGTCTTTCATTGTACAGATTTTTTCACTTTTATATAGTTATGGATATCGTATTTCACGATGTCGATTAATCGGTGACTATATTGTCACCGTATTATTATTGTACTTGATTTTTTATTAAATAAATGTGAACACGCCGAAAGCATAAATAAACTGTTATTCTTTCCAATTTGCCTATAGACCTTACAGTACTCTATTTTCTGAATTTCACCCCTACATATAATATATTATATTTATATACTACCTTATATTTGCCGTTTTGCTAGGGGTGTGAATAAATTGTGCAGGTCGGATTTTCGGGCCAACCCGCATTTAACTTGAAAATCTAAAATCGCTTTCTAAATACATATAAGATTAAACGAAATAGAAGCCTTTTTTAGTTCTAATAGGAGGTGAACAATTTTCAAAAAAAGCAAGTAATATCCTTAATGTATGTAATGTTTATTAAACAGTAAGATTTACACAAATTTAGCATAAGGTGATAATAACTTTAGCACATAAAACAATTTAATAATTTGGTGTGATCAAGTTTGATATTTGTTTGCATTTTTCTGCATAAGTCCAATTAGTGCGGGTTTGCGGGACAACCCGCAAGCCCGACCCGGCCCGTGCGGGCCGGGTTTTTTTTGCACACCTCTACGTTTTGCACGGAAGAGCATTAGCTTAGCATCGGCAAAATTATTGCCGAAGTTGGACTGCCAATTTCGTGCCATTGCCGGAATGATACGAGGGTCATTCAACAAGTACTTAGCCTCACCGCCCGATGGCGCTGCTATTACGAAAGTGTTTTACCATCGTGCAGTACATTCTTTTAGTAGCCTACTGTCAAAGTTTCAGTCAATTCCCTTCATTAGTTTTGTTT
>JAUMHM010000050.1:20053879-20067801 GCA_032362435.1 Melikaiella ostensackeni | reverse complement strand
TTTCAGGTTTCCCAAATGAAGAAGTACCCTGTCGGTATCTTCGCGTTGCACACCAGCCCAACTATTCATGTCTACGAGTAGAATGATTCTTTCCCTAGGAACGGAAGTACCTATAATATCATTTAACGAGTCCTAGAAGGTATCTTTTACATCACTACTGTCACCGTCAGCTGGAGCGTAGCACGCTTTAGTAAATAGTCTTCTGATTCCCACTTTCTTTCTAATCCATAAAAATCTAGGAGGTACAAATTCATACTTCTTGACATACTGTTTTGCTCTCCCATTCATAATCAGGCCGACTCTTAAGCTACCATGTGATTCATTATCTACTCTTGACCAAAGTACTAGTCCATATTCTATCTTTCTTATATCACATTTCTTCTTCTTTGTTTCCGCTGCACATGAAATATCTAGTTTTTTTACGCACGTTGTATCCCACTATTCCCTTCCCCTAAGATTATTTACACCTCTAGCATTCCAAACACCCAGTCTCCACTTATCGCCTGAAACTTTTCCGAGGGCATGCCTTTCGTAAACAAAAGTGTCAATTCTATCCGTGACTACATAATTATTTGTATTGTTCATTATTTAAAGTACATACCCAACTATCAACTTGATGCGAGAAATGTTCTCCATAAGTATGAAATCATCTTCAAGCTATGCAGCCCTATCGTCATGAGGTTGTGCGTCCGTTTATTAAGTCAGTCCCACCAAGCTTCAGTCATTCAAAGGAAAGAATAAAAACAAAGCCAGAAACAAGGGAGTTATGATCGGCTCATATTGTATACTGAGGAGAGCTCCAGCCTCCTGCACTTTGGCCTCTAGGATGGGAAAAGACTATTCACTCCATCATAAATGTGTTAGGAAATCTCAGGCCTGAGTCCCTGCGTGAAGCTTGACAAGCTAAGAAATTTCCACGAATATCCATTTGAATTTTTAAAAACTCGCGTAAGTTTCTAAAGTTTCAAACAGTTCCAAACATCTTTATCAATTAGAAAAATTCCTACAATTCTTACAGTCTTCTGAAATACTCACGGGTTTCCAAAAGTTTCGAACATTTGCATGAATTTCATAAAATGTAAACAACTTTCTTAAACTTTACATAAATTTCGAGACTCCTCATGAATTACGGACAATTTTCAAACACCATAACCTTCCATTACCTTTTTTTTTGCACGAAAACTGTTCGTTCAGTTTATAAAGCCCCACGGGTAACATTTTACATTTTGAATCGGCACTTTCACTGAGAAAAACATTTACTATGTGTGCGAAATATTGGAACACACTGAAAAATATTGAAAAGTAATTGTATAAAAAAACTGACGTAAATAATGTTTTAATGTATTGTTAGTAAAGCGGTGCGAAGTGACAGTAAGTATTGGTTTTGATAGCAGAATAATTAACGTGTACTGGAAGGTCATTAGACTCCAGGAATTAGAAAACGTCTTTAATCGATATCACATGGAAACCCGTACTTTAGTTTCACGTACAAAAGCAATATAGAGCCTTTGAAAGCCGGAGTTCAGGGAAACCCAAGTTCACAGAGAAACGTCCTTACTCGTATGTAACTTTAGTTTCCTGGAACAATAAGCCAGTTTCTATCATTAATGTAATTCAATTAAACATTCAATTCAGCATGGGAATTATGGTATTTAAAATAGTTTCAAAATTTGCAGGAAAATTTTCTACCAATGTGAAATTAGAGAAACTGTCAAATAGTACGAAAAATAAGAAGAGACAAAAAACTCTGTCCAATCAGAGCAGAAATAATCAAAAAGGCCGATACCTAATGAAGTAAAATTATTTAGTACGAATAGCACTATCTATCTACTCTAGAAGGAAGCAGTTTCGAATGTTTGGGCTTCTACCTTTCCCAATTTCAGTGAATTCAAATTTTCCCCGAGATTTTATTCATAAATTATGCATTCTTCAAAGAATTTGATCTGAACTCTTTTATAATGCTGGATGAGATTATTTAAAGATGTTTAGTTCACATACATTTTTTTAAGGTACCTATATAGTTTGATTTTTTTCTACATCTTGTTTGAAAGATGCACAGAATTCGAACGTAGCAGTTCTAAAAATTATCAAAATCACGACTTCTGTAGAGATTGGGAATTTTGTAAAAAGAAGAACATACCTTTTTTATATTTTTGATTATTTGTATGTCGAAACTTTATATGTATCTACATATAATGTGAGAATAACGTGAAGAGTGATAAAACTTTTTAATAACGCTGGACGATAATAACAAACGTTTTTTAGATCACATACATTTTTCAGAATTATATAGTTTTATGTTATACTACACTTTGTTGCAAATATGCACAGAACTCCGACGGAGCCATTCTGAAAATTATCAAAATCTCCACCTTTGTAGAGATTGGGAATTTTGTAAAAAGATCATGCATTTTTTATATTTATGAAACTTTATTATGCGATTTTTCCGGTCAATTTTGATAGAGTTTCGGACGCTAATTCCGAATCGGACAGAAAAATTCTCCATCACATCAAGTTTTTGAATGAAATAAGGTGAAAGGCTCGAAAAAACGCGATTTTGGCCATATTTGAGTGTCTGTAAAAAATGAATGAAAAGTAGTAGAACCTCCTGCTTGGGCCTAAATTTAAGATTCAACTTTCGATAATAACCCTAGTCAATGAGAATCACGAGAACTGAAGGTAGAGCCGCTGGGAACTGTTTGTTCAGTCGCGCGCCGTTACCCGTGCATTAAGAACGGGCTTAAATGCATGGCTGCTGCGCGCGACTAAAAAAACCGTTATTTTTTAGAAGACAGTTGAATTTTCAACATCAGAATTTTGAATTTTAAACAATAAAGTTATTTTCAACCAGACAGATAAATTTTTCTACCAAAAACTCTGATTTTTCTACCATAAAAGATGAATTTTTAACCTAATAGTTCAGTTTTCTACCTACAAAGATAAATTTTCAACCAAATATTTGAATTTTCAGAAGAAGATGATTTTAACAAAACAGTTCCATTCATAACCAAACAGTTGAACTTTTAACCAAATTGTGGAATTTCCCAACAAAAAGGTTAAACTTCAACCAAAAACCGTTGCATTTTCAACCAAATCGTTGAATTTTCAAGCAACGAAGACGAATTTTTTAGCAGACGATTGCATTTTCAAGCTGAAAACTTGAATCCTTAGCCTAGAAAGCTGAATTTTCTAGCAAAAAAGATGACTTTTTAGTATACAAAAGATTTATTCTCAACCCAAAAAGACGACTTTTCAAAAACAAAGTTGAGTTTTCAACTTGAAAAGTCGAATGCTCTTAAAAACGGATGACGTTTAAACCCAGAACGTTGAATTTTTAATCATTATTTCTCAAGTAAAATAGTAAAATCTCATGATTTTAAATAATATCTTCATATACAATGATAACGTAAGATGTGTAAGAATTATAGAAGTCAGCACTATGTAAGTTCTAGAACTCTCTCCATCCATAAAAAAATCAATGCCTTCTCATTGAGATGAGAATGTAAATATTTTTTTTTCGCTCCGTCCCACAGCGGGCTAGGGGACCCGGTTACGTGGCCAAAAGTGGGCAAACCTATAAAAATGTACTAAAATGAATTCTAATTACGCCTATATATATAGTTTTTGGGTTCGCTGATTTCGAATCTGAAGTAAAAATTTCAAAAAACAAAATGGTGGATCCAATATGGCGACAAGTATTTAACAAAATTATTGGATTTACTGGAAACGTGGTATCTAGGATTTTTCGAGGGCGCTGTAATTTATGTATAGTTGTTATTAATTGTTAGAACGGTCCTAGTAACAAGAAATTGTCATAATCCAAAATATTATAAACAGCTTATGAAGTGTTGAAGAACTTTTTAATCTAATTAGTCCCATGGGCAGAAAAATTGACATAGAAGAAAAGTTAATATTGGGATAAGAGCATTTCATTGAAAAAGGATTTTTCGCAAGAAATAATATAAATTTGGACTGTGTAAACAATTTTATTTCAAACAGTTTCTTCAAAAATGTGAGTGACGAAAAAATTAATAGCACCATTAGATTTTACGTCAAAAATCATACAGATTCCATGTTTTATACAATTTTTTTCTCATTCCTATTTGTTATGTAGCATATTCAAGTACGTAAGCGGGTGTTCTACGATTTAATTTTTTATATATACCACATCACCAAGAGGGTTGAGAAAAAAAGTCTAATTCATGGTCTCTATGTAATTTTTCCCATAGAATAGAATAGTGTTACATTGAAAGTCCCATATAAGTCCGTCTTTGGTTCTTGCCTAAAATGGCCTTGGACATATAGCTGATCGACTCCAGTATCAAAAAGCAGGTCCCTATGAACCATTTCTATGTGATTTTCGTTCGCAGTAAAAAATATTTATTAAATTTCTCTAAATGTTTCTTTGTTTTGAAGGATAAACGCTGCCTCTTGTTTTCCTGCGACATTTTTGTAACACATAACTTAAACACTGAAAGCGAATGAAGCAAAGTACGGACCGTGCGAACTGACGAAATTATGCACTTGCGTGGCACCGCCGGCATTGTTAGTGCGGTACTGGTCGAGTTTGCTGGCTATAGAGTGTCCGCTCTCTGCACACCTTGCGCCCCTGATCATCGAACGAAATTCTCGGAATAACATATTGCGGATTGACTTACTGGGGACTTGCCGTGTATTAACTTTTTTTAAACTTACATTTCAGTTCAACTGTTTCAACAATCGAAAGATTAGGTAATTTTTCTTGAAAATTTGTCTCTTAATGAAATGTTTCCATCCTAACTATAACGTTTCTACTGCTTCAAATGGTTTCCGCAAGTGACTCAAAAGTTCGAATAATTGTTTATAACTTTATAATTTGTTTGAAAATATTAAAATTTCGATAATTTTTCATTACTTGTACCATTCTGATAATAAATTACAACGATTTCAAGACAAAATAATTCTTTTTTCTACAACTAACTGATACACTGAAGAATTTGTTCAAATAAGTTGTTTTTAAGGATGAACATGTACATTTAATTACTTATTTATGTTCCTTAAGTATACCTGAATTAATTCTAATTGATAGCGATCTTCCCTAAGGAATTTTATTTCAGATAAAAAATCTGATTCCTAAAATTGCTAATTTTTTCAGTATATTTCTTTATACATAAAGGGTGTTTCTTTTATCTTGAGACATTGAAATATCTCAAGAAATACGCATCTTACGAGAAAAATGTCTATAATGAAAACTATCTATTTTCGAGGGGGAAAAGCGACCCTCTAAAAATTTACCCCACACCACACACCCTGGTGGCGGGAGGGAGGGGTAACTTCAAAATTTCGAATGAGAACCTATATTTTTCATTCCAGATTCAGATTCTCCATTAAAAAATACGTAAGTTTTATTCAAAATTTTTTTTTCGATTCACGACAGATGGCGATGCATTTACGGGTTAAAGTCGTGCAGGCACAGGCGCAACTGAGGATTGTTCACCGGGGGCGGAATGTGGATGCGACTCCCGCATTCCAAATTTGCGACATCAAGCCGCAAACTCATCGCTATATGGCGTGAATCGGAAAACATTTTTTGAATAAAACTTACGTATTTTTTCAATGGAGAATCTGAATGTGCAACAAAAAATATAGGTTCCCATTTGAAATTTCAAAGATACCCTTCTCCCGCTCCCGAAGAGTGGGGGGTGGGGTAAATTTTTGCAGGGTCGCTTTTCCCCCTCGAAAATAAAAAGTTTTTATCACAGACATTTTTTTCATTAGATGCGTACTTTTTGAGATACTACGATGTCTCAAGATAAAAGAAATATTGTTGCACACAAAATTAAATCGAAATATCGAGAGATTTGAGGACCTTAACAATTTAATCCTGAGATTTAAAGAAAAAAATGCAAAAATCTGTCAAGAAATACAGCCTTCAGAGGATTATGAACAGTAAATTTCTGGTCTTGGCCACTTTGCGGCCTCAGGCACTCGGACGCTGACTCCGTTACTTTCAATTTTCAGCGAGATTTCATTGAATTACGAATAATTTACGCAGAAGGTATCATAATAATCACTGATTCTGATGACATAATTCTATTGTAAAATTCTTAAATTATGAAAATTGGAATTTTTGCTACGAAATCTGGTCCCCAGGCCCACTGTGCACCCTAAGCTACAGGTTCAAAGCAGTGGCTACTACATGAAGTAAAAATGTATTTACTTATATATACACTTCACGTAATTTTTTTTTACTGATTCTTTGAATTTGTTCTATTTCACTCAATAATTCATCGTCACTTGTACTTTATCTTGAAACATTTCTTGAAAATAAATTGCATAATGTCCATGGAAGTGTCTGATATATTTTTACAATGCTTTGTATCGCATGCGTGTACATCATTGCATAAATAATTATGTTACTTACAGATTCATTCAATCTTGGGCACCGAGAAGCCACGCTCTCGAAGACGATAAGGATGAGAATATAAAGAATCAAGAACAGCTCCGACATTTTGTACCTTAAAGAAAAATTATTGATTGACGTCTGGAAATTCTAATCATTCATTATCCAACTTAAAAAAATATTTGTTAAGAAAATATTTTATCCAGTACGAAAATAATGAAGCTTATCATAACAAAACCAATGGTCTAGGATTTGTTTAATCTCAAAAATACAGTTAAATAACCTCTGTAGTATAAAATTTTCAATTGAAAATATGCAATAGAATGGTATAAATAATTTTTTTTAACTTGTTAAGTATTACCCCTCATTTTATGTTATTTGAATGAAAAAGGTATTTTAAATTTTCTCAGATAGAAGAAAATGGTTTGAGATTGTTCTCTACAATTAAAATAGCGAAAAACGTCAAAAATGCAACAAATCCTTTAATTCTGAAAGCAAGTACCTCTGAGTAACAAAATTTTAGTAAGAATAGCCTGACCAGGAACCAAGTGCTGTTTGTACCGAAATTATGATACAAATAGCCAAAGGCGCAGTTCGTAGCTATTCTTAGAGAACATTTTTATTTCTCAGAGCAATTCCTTCTAGACTTGCATAATTGAAGAATTTGTTGAAGTTCCGAAAACCGTATGTTTCATCATCTACTGTAAGGAGTTCTCCACTGTACAGTAAAACTATCATTTTAAATATTTTAGCACACGCACTTTTATGACTTTTCAACTTTCTTCTGAGAGTACTTTTGTCTCTTTGGAACACTAGCTGAAGGGAATGTGTCGCAATATTTGTTCTTCTTCACTTATATAGTGGAAAAATAATGAAAAGAGTACCAAAAACTTTTCAACAACGCCGGCAAACATTAAGAAACAATTTTTATTACGCATACATATAGTTTCATTGTATACTTCATATTATTGGAAATATGCATAGAACTGCGACGCAGAAATTCTAAAAATGGTGTAACTCACAACTTATATAGAGATTGGGAATTTTCTAAAAACAAGATTTAGAATTTTTCATAGTTTTGAAACCTCGTATGATGAAACTTGGTATTTATCGATAATATAAATATAAAAAAAAGAATATTAAGACTTTTGAATAACACTGGGCGAGAATAAGAAATCTTTTCTAGATCGCATACATTTTTCTGAGGCATATAGTTTTAATGTACATTACATTTTATTGGAAATATGCACACAAATTCGCCGCAGTATTTCTAATAATTATCAAATTCACGACTTCTACAGAGATTGGGAAACCTGGTGTGTAGAAACTTTTGTATGTATCTATAATTTAAAAATAACAGAGAGAATACTAAAAATTTTAATAAAATTGAAAGAGATTAAGAAACACTCCTTAGTTAGCATGGATTCTTCAGAGGCGTGTAGATTCATTAATTACTACATTTTATTAGAAATACGCACACAACTTCGACGCAGCCTTTCTGAAAATTATCAAACTGACGACTTCTAACATATAGAGATTGGGTTTTTTGGAAAAACAAGTTCATGATTTTTTTTTGTGAATGTTTAAGTGTATTTATAATACAAAAAAATGAATAGAATAATATAACATTCTGATAACACCGCAAGAGATTAAGAAGTAGTTTATATTTGGTATACATTTTTGAGAGGTATCATAATCATATATATTCATAGTGAGCGGCCTTTTTGTATAGGGTTTATCATATCCTAAAATTATCTGATTTTTATCGAAGATGGCTGAAATATTAAAGATCTTGGCACGTAAGTCTGCATCAAAAAAATGAAATTTACCATGTCATTTTGATGTCTTTTTGTTATCAGGGATTGAAAAATAAAATTTGGTTTTTTGGGTGACTATGCCGTATTCTTTTTTGTTAGTCCTTTTTCTTTCTCGGTTGGTTCAAACTGTAGGTGGTGGAATCTACATCGGTATAAAAAAATAAAACTTGCCATGTAATACTGATGTGTTTTTGTTATAAAAAATTGAGAGATAATAAAGATGAGTAAATTTCATTTGTCTTCCACATCGAACATAAAATTCGCTATGAGAAACTGATGTTGCTTTGTTATCAAAGATTCAAGAATTAGAAAAATGAGGAAATTTTATTTTTTATACGATTATGCAGGAAGCTTTTTTATTAGTCTGGTTTTTCCGGGAGTAGCTCAAACGAAAGGGACTGCTTGAATTGAAGCTTTTGTCATATAAAAGAGCTCAACTAATAAAACCTCAACCTTTTAACCTCCATTTAGCCCGTGAGTAATATATGTATAGGAATGCATTGATATTTCTCTCATCATTCGAATGAAAAAGTATCTCTTATGTATGTGTCCTTTCCTATGAATCATATCTTCTTCAATTTCACAATAAGGAAAAATTATTTTTGAATTGAAAAGAAAAAATTGCATGCAAATGCATTATACCATAAAGGATCATTTTTCTACGATAAGAGATTCATTTCCAACCCAAAAAGACGAATTTTTAAGAACAGAATTCAGTTTTCGAGCTAAAAAGTAGAATGCTTTTAAAAATATTCGACTTCCAAACACGAAACGTTGAATAATAAACAATTATTTTTCAAGTAAAATAGTCAGGAGTCAGGATTTTAAATGATTACTTCAAATCCATTGATAATGTACGACTTGTGAGAATTATAGTAGTAAGTAAGTCCACAATAGACTAGGAGACCCAGTTCCGCGGCCAAAAGATGGTAAACCCATCAAAATGTACTAAAATCAATTCTAATTACGCCTATATATGGTTTTTGGGGTCGATGATTCCAAATATAAAGACGAAAATTCAAAAAATCAAAAAAAAAAAAAAATGACGGATTCAATATAGCGGACAGGTATTTAAACAAATAATTGGATATGGGTGATTCTCATCAAAAGCGGCAATTTCGTGTCTGGATTATTAAAATATAAAAAGTGATAAAAATTTTGTTTTTTTGCTTAGATATATGTATGGTAGTGTACCATACACGTATGCAACGTGATCACGCAGGATCACTTTATTTGTTTATGAAAAATGAAATTACAAAATCATAGGTATTATTCAACCAGCTTATTTTGATTAAGTATATATGGCTTATTACATAGCATATTAAATGCATGTTGACTATAAATGCCAAGATTGACAAAAAAGTACGGTGTAATCTTATTGTATGGCGAAAATATGTCCGGGAACGGTACATGCCAGAAGAGGTTACACTTACAATAATAATAACTTAAAACAATATATCATAGAAATCTTTCATTTTATTTGTTTACATGAATCAACATTCATGCATTAGTAGATGAAATGGCTATATTTTGTACTATCTGTTTTAAAAGTTGTTAGAAATTTCAAATTGCTCTAAAACATGCCAGGGGACATTACAGGCCAGGGGAGATTACACGCTATATTTTTCTTAATTTAAAAAAAATAAATTAAATTTTCAAAACCTACAAGTGATTTTGTTTGAAGGTTACTAGGATACAAATGTTGTGCTACAACTTATTTAAAATATGTTACTTTTCTTAGAAATACAACGTGCCAGGGGAATTACAGTAAAAAAGGTAGGCTCCTGATTTTCGCGAAAAATGTCTTATATTTTGCGCATAACACATTTTAGCATCGATGCAAAAGTTAAAATTGATGCAGTAAATCTTCACATTTATTCTCTATGAAGCCAAAAAACATATTTTCGCCAAACAATTTTTGTGCAGAGTCTGAACAGTAAAGGTTCATCCGCAAATCAGAAAGTGATTACAAAGTTCAATATGGTTTGAAGGCTAAGATAAAAAATATAAAAACGTGTCTTCAATATCATCACATCAGACTATATACAAAATTAATTTAAGCTGAATTTGAATAATCAAAGTTCATAATTGCATCTTCAGTTACATGTGGAACCATCCGACCCAGAGGTGGTTACAGCAAGGGAAGATTACAATTCGCACTTACGCGAATTTTTAGATATAGAAAATTTTATTTTTTCCAAATTTTACAAATGCCCCTGATAAAATCCAACATACTGCATTGAAAATACCTAGACTCATTGTATTAGCGTTTTCAATTGATAAAATATTTAGCGGTTACACAAATGTGCATATTCGATGAGAAACACCCATATACGTCAAAAAATGACTTCAATAAACTTTTTAGGAAAAACATGAAACAATAACTTTAAATGCTATAATTTTTTCGCCGGCCATCACTCAATACACAAATACATAAATACATTCAATCAGATATCAACAGTTCGTTGAAAATGTCTCAAATTCTACAAATACGGGTGCGCCATATTAAGTGTTGCGCCACATTAGGTGCTTCTTCCCAGCACTAACTTCACTGGCGACATTATATTCACGCCTAGAAGTAAAAAAAAACAGACATTATATCCTTGCAGAATCTCAAAAATTTGGCAATTCAGTGTTAACTTGGCGATTAGGAGACATGAAAGGATTATGATTTGCCAAAGAAAGATTTTCAAGAGGTGATATTACTAATTCTTACTTGCTCAGTGCAATTTTCTTCGCTCTACCAACGGTAGGGATTATTAAGTCTTCCTACCGCAGGCAAGATCATTGAAGCATATCATCATTTTCATTAATTATTGAGTACCGAAAATGCCCTTACGGATCAAGAATGATTAATTGGTGATCAAATTTTGATTAAATTAAGGAGCATAACATTATAGCATTATATGATTTATTTCGAGAATTTGAATGAAAAGCTTGTATGAATATAAATACAAAAACTGTTTTGTATAGAAATCCACCCTAATCTCTTCAAAAATGTACATAAACTCCTATAATGTCTCCACAGAAGTGGTGAATGTATTGCCATACGCCCTTAACATTTAACGCGAATAGTGTATTCAGTATGTGGTTAAAGTAGTTAATAGTATCCAATTTCATATAGGATTTGTTCCCTTGTACGTCGCGCACCCCACGTGCACCGTACATAGATCATCTTCAGCCCCAGCGCATCCTTGTTTCCAACTGTGATTTTGTTTGGCAAGGCGGACAATGCTTGGCGCTCCACCTGTTTCGGGGGCGAGTTCGTTCACCTGCATAGCATTTTTCGTGCGGCGGATTAGTCGCCATAGACATTTTCCACGTCCTTTTGTCACCCACCAATCCACCACCACCACCTCTTACTCCTCCACCTTGGAGGGTGGCAACGGAGTCGAATGGGCTCCTTTGCATCGGTTTCAATTCGGGCGGATTTGTTTCGGCACTTAGGGTGTGGTAAGCCGCCATGAAACCATCGCCCCACAGTCCTAATAACGAGGAATTATCGCAGTAATACAATACCAGTGAAATCCGCTTTGATGTCGCTTGTGGAAAATAATACCACACTAATAGAAGAAAATTATTCATATATAAAGACAGATCCTCTTAGGGAGCATCCGTATAATGCGATGCTCGCTCACACCCTGCCATTACATCAGCATAGCTCCTGTGATTTGAAATTTTAGGGAATCAAGCACGTAAAATCTATTACATTTTGAATCATAATTTGAAATACTTTCAAGGCAAGTTGAGCGGTCAATAAGCTTTCCGTAACATATACATACAACTTATAATGAAAGTTCTCCACTGATGCGAAAAATATTTTGTTTGATTCATCGAAGAAATTGCTAAATTTTGATCGCAGTGTTTCCCATTGCATTAGTCTTTTTTTTTCGAAGACATTTTCTCACATTTTTTCCTCAAACTGACCATGATCAGCCTCGATTAGAAGAAACCAAA
Organism: Melikaiella ostensackeni; assembly: GCA_032362435.1. Taxonomy (NCBI): domain Eukaryota; kingdom Metazoa; phylum Arthropoda; class Insecta; order Hymenoptera; family Cynipidae; genus Melikaiella; species Melikaiella ostensackeni. Next base: position 20,055,645 of record JAUMHM010000050.1, on the reverse strand, counting down.
TAGATATTCTATGGACACAGAAATGAAATACCTATCAAATCTTTTAGAAAATTTCCGCTAAATTTGAAAAGCATCTGTTTTGAGTAATCGTGTTTTTGACTTCTCGAAATTTATTTATTTTATTTTATAACTTTGTTGACTTGCAAGGATTTTCAGATTAAACTGTCCCCTTTGCAACAGCCTAATATTGCTTTGTTTGAATTAAAATTTTATGGAATTTAAAACTACAATAAGAAAGACACTTTAGGTACTTTTTAATTAGCAATTTAATTTTTTGAAGTTCTGTGATTGTTACGAAAATCATATGAGATACATATTTTTATTAATTTCGTAAGCACACAATACTATTGAATAGAAAAAAGAAATATTTATAGTACTAGTAGAACATTTTTCGATTGTGATAATAATATCTTCAATTGTTAAATACTTGTTGAAATCCTATAATAACCGTCGAATTGTTGAAAAATATTGAATATTATAGTATACTTTTTTTATTTAGATTCAATTCCTCGAAATTTCAAAATATTTGAATACAGTGAAATACTAAATTTTAAGGGAAAAAATTGCATAACATAAATTTTTCACGAAATAGGTGTAAAAAAGCGAGTAGGTATGATTTGTGAAGAAAACTAAATTTTGTCAAAAAGTGGACTTAGCACCGTCTGGCTTTCCCTGCTGCAATTACTTTTGTTCGCATTTTATTTTCACCATATTTTCAACGAGTAATAATGAAATGTAGCGCCTTCTATGCCAGTTTGTTTTTGTTTCCAGAGTATTTCGATGCGGATTTCCGAATCATAGAAAACTTTTGATAACCAAAATAACTTTTTTTTGCTCTTATTTGCTGGCCTTGAGGTCAGTTGAGTTCATATTAAATCATACTTATAATTCACTTGAATTTACCTTCTATTTTGATAAACATGTCTTGAATTTAGTCAAATTTACCTTCTATTACCGCGGAATTAGTTTAAATTGACCAGTTGGGTGCAATAAAGTTGTTCTTGCATCTTCAGAAGTCACTTTTTTTTTATTTATTCCTCATGAATTTGAGGCAGCTTACACCGCAGTAGGTTTTACTGCGATGCGTTGTAGAACTTACGTCGACGAGTATACACCATGCTTTTATGGCAGTAGTAAATCAGTAATCAATTAGTGTACTCTAACAGGGATGCATAGCTATCTAACGCTATATTTCTGCAATGAGGAGATACGCAAGTAATCGATAGAGCGCAAAAATTGTCTCCAAGCCGGGATTGGAACCCAGGCCACCGGTGTCTTAAGCCGGCACTCTATCCACTTTGCCGGGGAGACTAACTGGAATCAGACTAAATAAACTCGTAGACGCTTCAAATTTTCTCTTTAAGACCATGTGAGCGTAACCTCAAATTTTTTTTCCCATTTTTTCAAACCTTAAATACTTTTTATTTAGTTCCCAAAATTTTCAAGTCGATATTGCGTTTCGTTTGAACGTAAGTTGGTTTAAAAAAAATGAGAAAAAAATTTTTGAGGTTACGCTCACATGGCCTTAACGATTATATATGTAGGTGATTCTCCTCAAGTATGCACATTTGCGTAACCGCTAAATATTTTATTAATTAAAAACGCTAATATAATGAGTGTAGGTGTTTTCAATGCAGTATTTTGGCTTTTATTAAGAGCATTTGTGAAACTTGAAAAAAATTTTTTTTCCTATATCTAAAAATTCGCGAAAGTGCGAAATGTAATCTCCCCTGGCTGTAACCACCTATGGGTCGGATGGTTCCACA
>JAUMHM010000050.1:20018496-20033551 GCA_032362435.1 Melikaiella ostensackeni | reverse complement strand
GGATCGGATTTCTCATCCATTGCTATGGTCAGGACAGCCATATCCCTTTGCTCACGCAACCAAGGCAACGCAACCAACCGCTATGGATGCAGCAACCATAGATATGGCTGGGCCGTATTCTTCAATATCCTATGGTTGAGGCAACCACAGCTAGGGCTCGGCCAACTCTAGTCTTTTTTCCGTATAGTTGGCCATATTCCGTTAACACCACAATCAATAGTTTTAAAAACATTTTTGGTCATTTATTCATTCTAATTGTTAATTATAAGTCCCACCAAAAACACTACGTGTGAAAAAATTTCGCCAAGTACCTGACTATTAATATTTTATTTATTTATGTTGAGGGTGATCAAATTTGTGAAATCAAAAAAAGCCATGTACGAATAGCAGAAAATTTATGAATCGAAGTGTTCTTAAATAAAAGGATCTAGTTCATTGAATTAAATTACTAAAACACTTGTTTGTTTGATAAAAAAATAAATTGTCAGTTGAGAGGAATAAAAAAAATTTGCGGGCCTTTCATTGTCTTTATATAATAAACATAAGTGTGCCAACATAATAATAATAATAATAATAAATTTGCTGGATATACGGGATAAATAAACGGGATAGCCCCGTGCTGGATATTCGGCTTGATACAAATAACCTACTCAAAAACTGCCCTCGACATTTTCATTGACTAATTCATTGAATTTCTTCTATTGAAAAATACTTCTGTTCATACATTTTCTACTATTCGCACTTGGCTACTGAGTAGACAAAAATATTTTTAAAACAATTAACTGTGGTGTTAATTGAATAAAGCTAACTACTATTATATTTCCTACTTGTAAATTGTTTTCAATTTTATTTACAGGCAAAATTACACCAACAATCTAAACAATTTTGTTTTCAATACTTCTCTTACTATTCAGAATATTTTTTTCTCGATATAAATAAATTTATGAGCCATACGAACAGTATCAAACTTTAAATGATGATGATCGGTAACGACCGACCACTTTCGGCTCTTGACGTTAAGGGAAGGCTCCTAGGAGGAAACTCAAAGGATGTACGAAGATCCGCTTGCGCGATAAACGCATGATGAGTTATGAAACCAAGCAGAAAACTGTTTCACTTTCTTCCTTTTTATCAAAATAGTAGAGTACTCACGTGTCCCAGAGGCCAGTGTTGGCTGATGCCGCAATCGAGGTGCATTTTCTTATTTTGATTATTACATAAAAATTATAATTTTTCTCTGAAAAGGGACCTTTACCGCAAGTTTTTGCACTTTTTAGATTCTGTATGCAGGAAACTAGACAAAATGGCTTCTCCGTTTGGCCTCAGTTTTAAATCACAGATTTCCCGACGGTATCCAGTGCCCTTAATTTATTCAATTTATTCAATTTATAATCTGTTTTTTAGAAATTAAAAAAAATGGATTTTCAAAATGGCGGTCATTCCTTTTTCTTCATCTTTTTAGTACTTACTCCTAGCAACACAATTAAAAAGCTTTCATGAAAATCTGTTGACTAATGCTGGATTCTGAGGTAAAACCTTATTTGACTCCACTAAACTGACCCTCCTGAGGGAATAGCAACGAGAAAATAAAAACCAAAATTACTGCCAAGCGTAACGAATGATGAGCACAAAATTTCACGTAATTAATTACCCAATGCTCAATTTCGTTTCAGAATTTTATTTTTACTATCAAATTTTCATCCACCGACAATCAAATGTATTCAGATGAAAATAAAATCCAATAAATCGTTTTATTTCACATAATTAAATATTTTTCAATCATTAATATCTGTTTGGAGACAGTATTTTCGTCTTTCTAACTACAGAATATCATTAATGAGTACCTCTAGCCAATATCGTCAAACTTTCAATGTTGTGTATACAAAAATTTTATCTTTTTTTTTTTATTGAAAAGTGAGAGGTTCCAGACATATGCCCTTGTATGTATACAATATTATATTATTATTTTTAGTTTCAGAATAACATTTGTTGAACATAATTGGTCTGAAACAAAATGTGTTAATTGCCGTCATTTGGAAGAACACTGTTAACTGCAATTCGGATAAATCACTTGAACTCAGTTAACGTTAGGCAATGCAAGGGACTTATCCGAATTTGAGTTAATAGTGTTCTTCCAAATCATGGCAGTAATTAACATACCTGACCAAGACATCAATATAACTTACCATACCCTAATAAAAAACCTTGCTGTATGTGATAATATAATCTCTTATTAGAAAGATATCTCTAAAGACATTGCCGTCACCGCCGCGGCGCGGCTAAGTGATATTTCCCCTCCTCTACCCCCTTTCAACCCTTTCCCCTACTCCTCCTTCACCAACTCTATAGGGACTCGTAAACAATTTTTAGAAAAGCTTTTACTTTAGTATTGATTTGTCTTATACCCTGTGCATTAGTGGGATTTATTGAAATCCTAATGGGATCCCAATGGGGCTTTTTTACTCAAAGATGCATTTGTATGTGTCCATTCCTGATCTATATATCAAACATATGGCTAATAGCAAGATCATCAAGATTACTGAAAGAACAGTCACGCTGCATCGTATCTGCAGGTGGCATTCCTGATTGAGCTTTTAACACTTACACGACTCATGAAAAATAAGCATTGTCACGTAGCAGTAATCTCGAATGCGAAGAAATGCCCGATAAGGCGATAGGTACTTAAAGACTCAAATGAAGATAGCCGTAACATCGTAAGACCAGTGGTCGCTTGAGTGGCTTAAATGCTTAAAACGTCGAAGGTTACTTCGAAGGTCACGAAGGTAGGAGGAAAGAGGAAAGGCACTAACCAGAGTTATCGAGGTGCATTAGGGAGCGTGAGCCAACGCCATTAAGGTTATCTGCTTGTGGCGTTACTTACAACTAAATTTAGTGTAAACTTCAGAAAGGAAAAAACAACGGAATTTGGAAGAGGGCATTATGCAATTGTCCCCATTAGTGGTCGTAAAACCTTTCCAGGGAGCTACTTTGTTTTGGGAATCACAGCGCAGACAATTAGTAGGAGCCGTAATACTATCATGGCTTTCGCTTCCCTTGATTACGAAACCTTATAATAGACCTCTCTAATTCTTCGTTTGCTTACCTATGTTCTCTAATCTGAGTAAACAAACCTTATTATTTATTCTTTTGAACGCAAGGTTAATTGACAAGAAAAAAAAGTAAAATTTATGAAAATTTATTTCAACTCATTCCTTGGCACGCAAATGCCTACAGTTTAACATAGTAATTTATATTATTATTATTATGCCATTAGGCCAAATCCCTTTCGGGGGAAACGTAACTCGTTCGGTCCTACCCTCGTTATACTACCGGGTATCATAGTAAGGGTAAGTAAGGGATGTGTAGGAGAAGGGATAGATTTTAGATCAATCTAGAAGTCGCACGTGGCTTATTTAAACAATATACTCGTCCCAAAACACCGCTCCGACAGGAGTCGCTGATCAAGCTCTCTAGCAATCACCCAAGGTGAAGAGTTTCACAAAGACTTCGTACGTCACGGTTCACATATAAACACACAAACTGACTAATAAGCCCACAGGAAGATCCATACTTTTTAACCAAACCACATTCACTAAAGAAAACTCTCCACGAGGGCCCATAAGTATCCAAAATCTTTTGTTTCTGGCTTCACTCTTCGTCACAAATTTCTTATAAAAAATTGTCCTCCACGCAATTCTATCCTGGCATACATCTCTTGCTCTCTTTGCATCCATACATCGTTTCATGTAAGCTTTTGTGTTTCTAAGACTCTTTATATCTCTTCGCTTTGGAGTCTTATACACACATTCCCACCATTCTTTCCTCCGTCCACCTGTGGGTACGCTTCCATTCAATTTACCTAAATACACTTGCTTCGTTAAACATCCTTCATCCATTCTCTTTTAATTTCAAATTCTCTAATTAATTTTCTGTGAAATAACGTTTCTTTGTTTTTTCCATTTACCTCAATATTTTTTTCAGTATATCAGTTTCACCGTTATTTTCTCCCTGTCATAAGAACTCCCTCCCACCCCACTTCGCGAATTTGATTTTGTTCTTTCACATGTTACCCCTTGTCGGTCAGTTTCTCCTTTGCTTGATTAGCATTCTCCTCTCCAACCAAGGTAAATCATCTTCTTTATTTCTGTTTTTTCTTTCAATTTCCCCTTGTTTATCGTTATTTTCTTCATTGCTCCCAATTTTTCAATCTTACCAATACGACCGCCTCTCCCTCTAGCTATGCTCCTTACTCGCTCTAATTCTACATTCTCCCATATTCCTTCATCAAACTTTCTTCCATGGTCCTCCACGAGTTTATTCCATTCATCGTCCACCATCTGATAATCTGCTTTCAAGTATTCAACCCTTGGTTGAAATTGAGCATTCCCTTAAATTCTTATATTTACTTCCTCTCCTGACTCTCCTTTGACTCTCATATGCGCCACTCTTTTATTTCACTCATTTTTTTGGAGAAGATTCAAACATTTTTTGATTTCTTATCCTAATATCTTCTAATTCCTGCTATTCCTTTTTATTACTGTTTATTTTTATTTTGAGAAAAAGGGAGGAATATAAAGATTTATATTGGAAAAATAAATAAAGAAGGGAATAAAATACTTAAGCAAGAAGCAGAGATGAGAACGGAGCATGATTGTATATAGGAAATAATAAAGAAGAACAGAAAGACTAGGGAAAGAGAAAATGAATAGATTGAAATTCAAGGAACGATAGAAACACTTCATGGGCTTGCTAGAAGGGTCTGAAAACAGGATAAAAAATAGCGTGATAGAAAAAATAGAGAAGGAGATGATAAGGGATTGATTAGTAGATAATAAGAAATCGAAAGAATATAAGAAAGCCCTCAGAACAAATGAAGAAATTTTGAATGAAGGATGAAAATATGTAGGAATAAAATTTGTAGGAATGAGCAATTCATCAACCATCATTTGAATTCCAATCGTCTTTTTATACAGAAGAAACAGTAAAAAAAACTGAAATTTCATGAAATTTTCACTGATTCACGAGAGAATCCTTTATAGCTGAGCTGTCCCGTTGCTAGGCATACTCTCTATTGTTAAAATTTTTTATAATTTTGATATTGATTCAGGACAAGGTTGTCAGCACCAAAAGTGCTGAACATCTCGAACATCCAGGTGATAGTGGAGTTCTGGAAGCAGTTCAAAAGGTGGTTTTATTAAACACCTGTCGCATCGTAAGAAGTTTCCTGGGCCATCAGGAAGTAGGCGACTGAAACCCTATGGAGTAACAGATGCTAGTTCTAAAAAAGCATCCAAAGGCGATAAATGTCACCTCTCATGCTCTTTCGGCCGTTGCGTAAGGACAACAGTGGTAAACAACGAACTCCAAACTAGATCATACCATACATCTAATTTTGTGCCTTCTGCAACGTCGTCGCAAGAGATTTTAAACATCGTATTAAATTCATAACATCTTTAACTCATCAGGACACTTCACTTAGTCCGTGGCTGATGAAGAATAAACCGGGATCACCAGAGATAAAGTTTTTTTAAAATATATATAAATTATATCAGTATATGTCTGTAATAAACGATAATATATAAAAGACGTTGATTTTATTTTGACCTTAGGTCTAGAAATGATGAAGATAAGTAATGCCACAATTAATTATGTAAAGAATTGTCCGCATTTCGCCATGATATCATGGCATTTAAGTTTTTTTTTCAAAAAGATGGTTTTGATAAAAAAAACATATTTTGTTAAGGTAAAAATTTAAGATCAATAATAAAATTTGTGCAGACCATATGGTTGTGGTCTGCTCTAAGAATAGAGGTTAGTAACTATGAAGATTACTAGTTGAAATGTATGAAAGTTTACTTATATGTTGAAATTGATGAAGTTTACCAAATGACTCTATGATATCATGATATGTTATGTTTAAACTTCCAGTGTCTCATCTAAAATTCACAGTTTCTTCATTCTTAACAATGTGAAACATTTTTAATATGCATATTAGTTCTATTATATTTATAATAAAATTGCTATATAAATTCCTAACACTGCCGCCTTTCCTATTCATAGTGATCGTTCAGCCACAAAAGCGAATCTAGGACTCTGTGCTTCAAACCGTGAACTTTATTTTGTGTTTAGCAATACGATCACCGTCTTGCACATATTAATTGTCAAGAAATATTATCGAGAAAGTCGCGACATGACTTTTATAACACGTGGCGTAAGTATGACCCGAGTATCGTGTAATCTTTAGTTTTCAGCACTTATAGAAAAATACGCGAGAGATCGTTTTTATTGCAAATCATTGACTTGGTAGCATTTTTTTTTTAGAAACCACCTTTAATCCTCCTTTAGTTTTTGAAAAAATTCTTGAAGAGAGGTTACTCGATGTGTTACGAGACGGCAAAATAAATAACAAATTATGTTACATTTTAGATTCTTTCTCAATCTTCAAACAAACAATATGTACCAAAATTATCCAACAGATAATTTTTGTAAACATTTGCTGTTCAACTGAAAAGATACAAATAAGGAAAGATGAGAGAAGGAGAGGATAATAGGAGACATAGAGGTCGTTTTTATCTTTGTTCTTTCTGTTTTGAGAGTTATTTTCAATTTCTAAGATTTTATTATCAGATCGAGTTAAATTTGGACGATAAACAGGCTTTGAAATTTGGATTTGATCTAAATTTAGTTTCTTTATTTGAAGGTATATCGTCGTAAGAATGAAGAAAAATTAAATAAAGATGGGAAATTATGACATTTACGGGGTAAATTGGGGTAAAGTTTGATCAATACATTTGAAGAAAGTTTGTCCGAAAACAGTTGCGTCGTTTCAGGGAAAACGGCGTGGTTAACATGAATTCATCGTGTCTTAGATAAAAATAGGCATGGTCAGATATGGGAGATTTTATCTAATAGAAAAGAGGCTTGCTCTAGATAAAAAAAGATATGTGTTATGTATTATGTATATAAAAGCTTGGGATCCGGATTCAAGTCTTGTGAAGCTTGTCCGATTCTTACCTTCCCGAATTTTTTTTTAGAGGAACCTTCATCCACAGAAGAGGAGGTATCAAGTTGAAAATTTTGGAAATTAAATAAAAAGCTCTAAGGAACGGTTGTATGGTCCTAAATTGTTAGCATTACAAAATAATTATTTCTAAAATTATTTTTTTTTTAATTACAAACATTTCAAACCATAACAAACGTTCCCTAGTGTCGTTTATTTTATTTCGCTAATTTTCAACTTAATATCCCATTTCTTGTGGACGCAACTAGATCGTAAAAAAATGTTGGCAAGGTAGGAATCAGGTAAGTTTGACATGGTCTTAAATGGGGATCAATCCCAATAAAGAATGTGGGCCAGATGAAGAGGGTCCTGGAGAATGGGAATTTTTACTCAAACATGGGATGGGTAGGTAAGGCGAATATTTTCAGTAGGAGTGTGTCAGTGTATATTCGGACAAAAGATGCGAGAGGGGGGGGGGGGTGAATTTGGTAGTGCAATTTCATCTTTATAACCTCTCAGAAATCTTGAAACAGCAGTGGTAAGATGCTGTTATTAATATTATTTACGTGAGTGCGGTGGTAAATAGGGAATCGAAATGGAGGTTCGGGAAAGTAATGAAGCAAGTGGAATAAGGGAGGAGTGAGATAAAAGAGGGAGGAAGAGAGGTGGTGTTACGTATACAATGATTTCTGAAATCCAATACATGTATTACATGTTTTCGAGAAAGTATAGTCTGATATCTACCTGAAAACTGCACCCCAGTCCAATTCGTGTTGTCTGCCTCTCTTTTTCAATGTAATCTCAGCATATTTTGCACATATTTTTTCATATATACAAACATTGGTTCCTAGTTCGGCCACAAGCTTTTTTTCTACTTGCCCGACATCCAAAATTTCCTCATCGATCAAGCGTGGTAAGTCTCGCCTCGCTCGACTTCTGTATGTTTCTGTAACGAGTGCGTAAATTGAAATTATACATTTCATTTATAAATGAAACATACAAAATTATACATACATTCAGTAAATTTGCCCAAAGCACATGATTTATTTTTTCAAAGCAGGTACGAGTAAGTCGACCTTTTTATCAGATATCAGATTCCACAGGTGGAAATTTTATACGAGTACTAGCAAAACCCTCAATGATAACTACGTTCTGTACAGGCCTAACACTGCCGTGCAAAACAAAAAAAAACGGTAACTAGATTCAGGGCCGAGCTGAGATACTAGGGCAAATGTATTTTTCGTTCTGCCATTGAAAATCATGTAACTTTTTATACTGAAAGGACTTTATTATAGTTGAATCTCGTTTATTCTATTCCCTGTAGTTTAAAGAATGTTTTAGTTTAAGCTTTACTGAAATCATTTGAAATCATCAGTTACAGGTTATGTGTGGTCACGAAATTACCAGGTATAGACTAGTTAAGTAAATCATGAATAAGGTGTAACTACATTTTGAAGTAGAGGCGGCTGGAACTTTTAGTTTTTTGGTAGCAAAAAAATGAAATGCAAGTTAAAATTGGATACATTTCCTATTTTAAAATAATAATTCTGTTTTACAGATGCACATATAACATTATTGCTTTCAAAAATTTGCATGCTGACAGTAATGATATTTAACTTGCAACTTCACTTGAAGACGAAAACAAAGAAAGAAAATAATGTGTCTTCAAAAAAATGAAGACAAACTGTACAATCTCACGTAAATACATGCTTTTGTTTTTTTGCATTGCTAGTTACAGGTTTTTTATTCTGCATGATTAGAAATTCTGTAGATGAGGGCTACTTAAAATACACAATTTTATTTCGAATTTTATTGATGATTTTATTACAAATCATAAACCGTTACTTTAACATGAATTCTCATGATCATATAAGAACATGGAACAAAAATAATACTCGTTGGAGTTATTTTAACAGTAGAGGGTGAACAAAATCAGACTGACTTACAATTAATTATGACTAAGGGCTCACCTTACATTGCTGCAAAACCTACCTTAAAAAAAAGTATCCCCCTTCGCCTGTATTTTGACATATGGTAGTTAGTCTGATATCTGATAAAATGGTCGATTGACATATACCAGTAGTGGGCCTAGTATTGGCTCAGAACAATAAAAGGTATTGGCCCAGCACCGTTTTTCAGTACTGGGTCAGTCCCGCTCGTAGTCTGGTGCAGTACAGTGCCAGTACACCAGTGCACTTCTTGTGTTGAATTTTTTTTCTCTGAAATTGCATGAAATGTGTATCATCGACCAAAACACTTCAAAATTTACTTATAAACTACATAAGAATGTACACAAAGTTGCTTGATTTTCGTAAACTATTGTTATTCAACTGAACACATTGCTTGTGAAAACGTTCACGTGCCTCATCGGGCATTTCAAATTCAATTCAAACAAATTAAGCTCCTATAGCAAAGCTATTGCAGCGCTATTACATAGTGCCGTGGTTTAAGAGAGGTCGAGGCAAGTGGAACACTTTCGCTTTCTCTCTTCGTCGAATTGAATCACGTTTTCCGCAAGTTACGAGTCTACATGTACGTACATTCTGCGAATTAAACATAAAATCAGTTTCGTTTCCTCTCATTAACGTCCGTAAAATTAAATCAAGAAATTATCCAAAAAAATGTTCCTTTTGATTCACGCATACAATACATAAAATTTATACCCAATATTATGAGAGCTGACGGTTAAAAATTGACATTTTCATAATTGATTCTTTATAATAGTTTGCCACAATGTAAGCACTTTAGGTTAAATATTTTTAATTTTTTAACGTTTCAAAAGGGACAATTGTCGAGTTAAAATATTCAAAATTTTATAACTTGAAATTAAATTGCGCAGAATTGAAGCACTTTAAATTGGAAGGCTCAGAATTTAATGTTTTCAATTTTGAATCGTCCAAATTGCCCATTAATTTTATTATTTATTTTTTCAAAATGAAAATTAAATAATATCAGATAGAAACTTCATAGATAAGAAATTTTTCAAGTTACTGGCGTTTGAAACGGAAAACTTGTATATTATGTGTGCGTGAATAAGGTGGATGTGGGAGTTATCCCAGTGAAAAAAAAGTAATTAGAACGTCCTAAAAATGTTCCCAGGACGTTTTGGGTACGATTTAATAACGTTTTTGGACATTTGTGCCCACTATCGTTAATGTGCTGCCAGAAAATTCGAAGATTTTTTAAATTTTCTCTTTTCATTTTGTTATTGGTCAGTTCATTTTTTAAAAGCTTATTTGATTGATGAGATGAATTGTATCTTGGATGTGTCGGGCTGTCATTTTTGTCAAACCAAACCTCACCTGCCTTACCCCGTCAAAAATACGCCTATGCCACGAACTGAAACCATTAATAGTCCCTTCGAAATTAAAAAGGAATATAACAATTTCAAACGCCAAGCGATGAAAATTGAATAATTTATATGCTGCAAAAATCGTATACTTTCCAAGTGGAAACGTTGGAAAATGAAAACATTTCAATAAGGTACCTTCATAAGACTATCAAAGTTCAAATTCAAAAATCAATTTTTCAAATTCACCCTTAAAAATTAAGAGTATATTGTGCACTATGGGTCACAGGAGATAGTATGTACAGGAGTAGGCCATTTGAATTTAATATAAAATATGCAAAAAAATTTCTAAAAGTTTTTGATTACAATGCCCGGCACAGCATTTGGCATAACTTGACTAAACTTTGTCGAGATAATATATGTAAGTAACAAGCGTGTGGGAAAAATAGAATTGATTTTCGGTATGAACAGAAAAAAATATGAGTATCTTATGTGAACCATTGTTATCGAAATGAAACTATTTCTTGGTAGATTTTTGCACTGTAATTTCAGTTTGGAACCTAATTAACAACCTGTTTAAAGCCGAAGGTTTTCCATTTTGCATTTACAATTATTGAAGATTTTTTTGTTACTCGTTGCGTTCCGTTTTTTTTTATTGGTGTCACTGAATAGACCCGAAGATAAGTTCACAGAACATATGCGAATAATTCTAACGAATGTCACTTTAATTGGGGAAGATTTAGCAAGAGATGTTGTTCACCAACCTTTGTACTCTCCAAGATCCGAAACTCTCATAAATCTCAATTCGATTATTTTTTCCAATAGTTCTAACAATTTTATCTGTTCTGCCCCATTAAAACGATAAAAGTATGGAGTCCATCAGCAATAATTTACAATTATGCATAAGGAAGTATTCTTTCATCTCTAATTTTTTCAATGGAAACGGTAATAACCTACTCTTCAATGAGAAGCGTGAGAAACAAACTGGGGAAATGTTGCTTGAAAACTTTAAAAACAGGTAAATAATTGATTTTCTGAAGTATATAAGAAGTTGGGAAATTTTATTGACCTACTCTTGTATAGTTTCCCTTACGTATGATTTTATAGCCGTGCATGATTTTTGCAGGATGAGTTATAGTCGATCACGAAGCGCGAGTCGGAGAAAAGTCCTGTAAATACGTGAGGCGTATAAAGAGGTACTACACGTGGTGCACCGGTTATTCTCTATTTGGCACAACACTTTAATCAACAAACTTTTCCGCGTCTTTTCAGCGTTTAGGAGCGCGTTCGGGCAGATCGAAATTAAATTTAAAAAACGTGATTTGGGACTTGACAAGTAAGCATATAGATAAGGTATGGCAGCACTACTTACACTCCACACTTGCTGCAAGCTTTATAACCCTATTTTAACGGAAAAAAATGTACTTTATTTCTCTAGAGGAATAAAGAGGTCGCTAAACGGAGACTTACCACTCGCAGAATAGGTGGCGTAAAGTGCCCATAACATGCTTGAGTTGCATGAACAATGTTTGAACTAGACATTTAAAATTGAACTATTTTTATCAGTGCGCAAAATTTTGTAAACTCCGAAACCGACGGGTCGGGTCGGGTTTGCAACCCAGATCAAAAACTTGAAAACACGAGCTGATCTGATAGTTCGATTAAAAAATTTCCAAATATTACTGGTAATTTATTGAAAACAATTTATTTAAGTCAAAAGTGTTTCCTTTTTCATAAAAAATATTATTCATCGGTTAAATTTATGGTAACTTATCAAGACTAACCGTCAAATTTTTTAATTTGTACATCTAAAAATTTCGAGTCAGGTCAAATTTTCGTGCTTTTAGGCCTGGCTGCAAATCCGAACCTCGACCCCAAGTCATTTTGCACATTACTCCTAGTAATTTTATAAAGTACTAAAATTGAGGTCCTAAAGTTAAAAATGTGATAAAAATTTATAAAATACCTGATCTCATATTTGAATGAAAAAATGCGTACCTGGGTTGAGAGAGTAGGCGAGTTTCTTGACAAAATTTGAAATTCTGACAGCAGCGATGATAACTGGAAAACCCACGAGTTGTACCGGAAGTTCGAAAACAGGTTCCTGTGGGCTGGGGGCTCCTGTCACGCTCGTCAGCGACAGGAAGCAGCACACGAGGAGCGTTAATATCCTTGTTAGCTGCATTCTGTGCTACCTGCAAATATTAAGCTTTTCCTTCAATATGAATTTCATTGAAATTTGAGGATACATATTTTCAGCTATTCGGAATTTATATTTTTAATTTAAAAAAACCGCAGCTTAACAAAATCGATGACATTTGTTTTCGACAGTGCTCTCATATAAAATAGAATGCCCCTAATGTCTATGCAAGAAGATTGTCAGGGAATTTCAGAAGAAATTAATTTCATCTTTATCTTAAATATTCCTGAGTTTGAACACTATGAGATTGACGGTGAATGCACGAAAGACAAACAAAGAAAGGTGTCTAGTCTTTCCACTTAACCTTAGACAGCATAATCCGCTTTTAAAGCTAAACATATAGAAGTTAATTTAATTCCCGTTTATCATCCTAAACATTTCTTAAGCAAAACGCCCTAGAGAAACTGCAATTTTTTAACCCTGATACGATATGTGCATGAAATGAATCCAAGTATAGGAAATTTCATATAATTTTCAGTCACCCTGTTAACTCAAAGATGCCGGGAGTTTCAAAAACAAAAGAAACGGAATTTTATAAGAATGTGTTATTGAATTTGAAATTACGATATATTTTCCGTAAATTGACTAGATTAATTGAATTTGACTTGAATTAAGAGAAAACCACTTCTATGGATAAATTTTAACTTGAAATATTTTTTTGAAATAATTATGTGAGTTATCACTTGTCAGACTTACGTGTGAGAATGAAAATGGGCGAAGATGTCACATAAACTGTGCAATATCAAATAGAGTAGTAATATTCAAATGCCACTTGAAAGCACGAATAAGCAATTCGAATCGAAAGTTAATGAATTCATTTACATTATTTAGCATTGAAATTTAAAAAAACTCTAATACAATAGATTTTAAACAAGAACACGACAAATAACTATCTACTTAGTGCTAGTAATATTACTTTACATCGAATTTAAGAAAAATAATAACTCGCTTTTATATTTAAATTATTTTATTTTATTCATTTCTAGTACGTTTGAAACCTTGACTATGTATGACGCGGAATTCCGATTCACTTCCGTAAAACTTTCAACCAATCATACCACAGAAGAGATGTAAGGAAAAAGGAAATTTTGGGTCTGAAACAAAGAAATTTACCTTTCACGTGACACACAAGCACAGAATTGGTCCACTACACCTGGGCACTAATTGAAAACCGACGATGCAGACGGCTGCTGCTTTGATAAAAACCTGTTGCGGAATGTTTCTCAGTGAGGCAGTCTGGAGTTCACTTCGATCAGCACATAAGAGAAAGTCCTGTTCCCCTCCTGGCGATTCTTTCCTTGGGTCTGGGTCCCAGGTTGCAACATTTTGTATACAACGGGTTCACCCGTAATGATGGTGACATCTTCGCCGAAGCCATGGGGCAACACCAGGTCTTTCTTGGAAAACGTGCCCTTGCGCACGTGTTATGCCCTACTCATCAATTGTGGTGTGCGCCCCACCACTTCAGCAGTATAGCTAATACTAGAAAGAGTATTATTTATCTGGCTGAATATGCCCAAAATATAGTTCAGACTATTAATTGCGCGCTATTATTTCTTTCTACTTATTAAATACGTACGTCGTATTTATGCTTTATGTTTATATTCTTCTATCTTAGGACATATGATTTATTATTTATTTTATTTTTAATTTATGAAAATCATTAAGTTTTCACCTAATCATTCTAAATAAAGATATAGAATAAAAATTATTTTGATAATTTTTTTCATTCACGTTTTTATTTTACACTTATTTTTGTTTTTAATTTGCAAAGTTGCAAACTAAAAGATTAAATAGTTGTTTAATAGTATTTTGTGTATAAATAGCCTCGAGCGACGTTTCGGACATTTCTTCAGAAAAATCATGTGGCAATTCCAATAATTGCTTTTGTCAGATGAATTGAACATTTCAATGAATCGACTTAAACTGAT
This sequence comes from Melikaiella ostensackeni, assembly GCA_032362435.1. NCBI lineage: Eukaryota > Metazoa > Arthropoda > Insecta > Hymenoptera > Cynipidae > Melikaiella > Melikaiella ostensackeni. The sequence continues at coordinate 20,019,131 of JAUMHM010000050.1, read as the reverse complement.
GAGATGAAGAGCAATCATACAAATGTGACCGTCCGCCAATAAAGGGACCTAACGCCAAAAAAATCGATTTTTAGTTTTTTGCACCAATCGATGGTTTTTTATTTGCTCTTTCAAAATAATAAAAATATTCTTTTACCTGCGAAACTCAACTGTTACCAAACTGCAAAGTGAGGTCCTCTTAAGGGCCTTCGAAATCATGGGCAAATCCTAAATGTAAAACTGAGTCCAAACGGAGAAGCCATTCTGTCTAGTGTTTTGCATACCTAATCTGAAGAGTAACAAGATTCGCGGACCAGGCCGTTTTTTTCGAAAAAAATAATATTTTTTATGTAATAATCGAATAAAAAAAGCGCCTTAATTAGCGGCACCACGACGACACTGGTCGCGACGGCATAGGGGTGTTCTACTATTTATCTAAAAGGGGGCTAGGTAAAACAGTATTGTTGGCTTCATAACTTATCATGTGTCTGATCGGTCGTCTCGAAGCCAGTGGGAATACGATGTTGGCGAACCTAAGGATAGAACGATAAACTACCCATGTTTACTTAGAATGTACTTCGATGGTACCAACGTCGTTCAGATTTTCGTCGGATTGAATGAGAGAGAGCCCACTGCTGTCTACCCCTCTCACCCCT
>JAUMHM010000050.1:19951070-19976346 GCA_032362435.1 Melikaiella ostensackeni | reverse complement strand
GTAGAAATATTTGTTGCATCAACTTTTTTCTTTCACAGGAATTGAGGGCTCATTTAGGGCTCTTGCATGGCCCCAGGTGTAATTCGTCAAGAACAACCCCTATCACTGAAAAAATACCCTAAAGAATAAATATTCTCTAAACATAAAAGTGAGTATATCGGAATTAAGGGCTCATTTTAGGCTCACCAACACACCCGAAATCAATTTTTCAAAACCATACCTTAACATTGAAAAACTACCCCGAAGCCAAAAGTACTGATAAAGAGCATGAAGAAGTATTGCGTCAGTTTGGAATATTTTCTAGCTGTACGAAAACATTAAACATTTTTCCAAAAACCAGCCCTAATCTCAAAAACTACCCCTAACACTCGAAAACCACCCCGTGAAAGAATTTGACATTAAACTCAGAAAAAAGTATATCAGCAATTCCTACTTTTCCGGGACCATGCCCAAACATTTTATGCCTATCCTAAAATTGAGGGCTCATTTAGAGCTCATTTAGTACCCTAAAGCCAAATTTTGGGCTCTGCATTAAAAAAAAAAATGCATGGTACTGCCAGCTTTACGTAAAGCTAGCAGTACCATGGTAGAAATATTTGTTGCATCACCTTTTTTTTTCACAGGAATTGAGGGCTCATTTAGGGCTCTTGCATGGCCTAGGCGCAATTTGTCAAAAACAATCCCTATCACTGAAAAACTGCCCTAAAGGATAAATATTCTCTTAACATAAAAGTGAGTACCTCAGAATTTAAAGCTCAGTTTGGGGTCTCCAACACCCCCGAAATCAATTTTTTAAAACCATCCCTTAACATTGGAATACTAGTCCGAAACAAAAAGTACTGATAAAGAGCAAGAAGAAGTATTGCATCAGTTTAGAATATTTTCTAGCTGTCCGAAAACATCAAATACTTTTCCAAAAACCACCCCAACACTCAAAAACTACCCCTCACACTCGAAAACCATCCTGTAAAAGAATTTGACATTAAACTTAGAAAAAAATATATCAGCAATTCCTACTTTTCTCGGACCATGCCCGAACAATATATGCCTATCTTCAAATTGAGGGCTCATTTAGAGCTTATTTATTATCCAAAAGCCAAATTTTGGGCTCTGAATTTTTAAAAAAAATGCATGGCACTACCAGCTTTACATGAAGCTAGCAGTACCATGGTAGAAATATTTGTTGCATCAACTTTTTTCTTCCACAGGAATTGAGGGCTCATTTAGGGCTCTTGCATGGCCCCAGGTGTAATTCGTCAAAAACAACCCCTATCACTGAAAAACTACCCTGAAGAATAAATATTCTATAAACATAAAAGTGAGTACATCAGAGTTAAGGGCTCATTTTAGACTCACCAACACACCCGAAATAAATTTTTCCAAACCATCCCTTAACATTGGAAAACTACCCCGAAACCAAAAGTACTGATAAAGCGCAAGAAGAAGTATTGCATCAGTTTGGAATATTTCCTAGCTGTCCAAAAATATCGAACACTTTTGCAAAAAAAACCCTAACACTCAAAAAGGATTTCTCTACAAACAGCGTCTAACGCTGTTACCATTTTCTTATAGAATGTTTTAGGATTTACCAATAAATTTTTTTTTCAGATTTGATGCTAAAAAATTCTTTTATGTTATAAGAAAAAGTAAAATTTTACCAACAACATGTGGAAATGTGCATTTAATCCCCCCATGTGCAAGAATTAAAAATTTAAAAAATGGCTTTTTTCTTGAGAATTTTTTTTCAATTTAATTTTTTAAGTATTTATTTTCAGAACTCAAGGTTTCATAACCTTTTTTCCAATTAATGTTTGTAAGCGTCTTTGCATCGTAGGTATTTTGGTGAGATTACATTTTAAATTCATAAATCAAATGTTTATTGTTTAAATGCATGAGATTAGCTTGACTAAAGGGTTGGACTCAATAAAGGTTAATACATAATTCTAATTCACGAAATAAAGGTTTTTTTCATATTCACTATACAGACAGATGACCCTATCGAAAAACTACGTAGGAAACGAGGTCAAACATCAACAGTTACGCCAATATTTACACCAATATTTTAAATCTCAGGTAGCAAATACAAGTTAAGAAACGCATTACAAAAGTCTTAAATTGAAAAGATAAGATTTATATAACACATTTTTGGTACAAAGTTTCTTAGATCGAAATATTTCAAATATTTTATATATTATAAAAGTCTTAAGTTACAAGGACAAGATTTATATAACATAATTTTGGTATAAAGTATCCAAGATCGCTACATTTGAAGTATCAGGTAGCACACAATGCAACTAAGGAAACGCTTATATAACACTTTTTTTGTATAAGGTTCCTTCGATCGAAATATTTTAAATATGAGGTAGCATATAATACAACTTAATTTTTGGTATAATAAGTATCTCAGTTCCCAAAAACTCTAAGCTACGAGCTTAAAAACAGGCGTTTCCTCTATCTTTCCAAATGACCAATATTTCCGGAATTATTTAACATTTTCTGAGTTTTTAGGTCTCATTTTGAAGGATACATTCTGCGATTTTTACTTAATATCAATTCTATCCAAACTTTTAGTCGGGATTGGACTTTTAATAAGTTTCTTTACCCAAGAAGATTAAACTGATGCGATACTTCTCCTTGCTCTTTATCAGTACTTTTGGTTTCGGGGTAGTGTTCCTATGTTAAGGGATGGTTTTGGAAAATTGATTTTGGGGGTGTTGGAGAGCCTAAAAAGAGCCCTAAATTCTGATGTACTCTCTTTTATGTTTAGAGAATATTTATCCTTTGGGGTAGTTTTTCAGTGCTAAGGGTTGTTTTTGACAAATTGCGCTTGGGACCATGCAAGAGCCCTAAATGAGCCCTCAATTCCTGTGAAGAAAAAAGTTGATGCAACAAATATTTCTACCATGGTGCTGCTAGTTTCACGTAAAGCTGGCAGTACCATACATTCTTTTTTAAATGCAGAGCCCAAAATTTGGCTTTTGGGTACTAAATGAGCCCTAAATGAGCCCTTAATATTAGCATAGGGCATATAATGTTTGGGCATGATGGTACTTCCAGGTTTACACACCTCAGAAATTGCGTTTCTTATATCATGTTTCTAAAATGGATTTATTATAACCATGGGCGTGAAGCCTATTACACTATGAAGGACTGGATTAATGTCAATGAAGAATTGAGAAGAGCATGGACTCGGAAAGATTTTGTGATTGAATGTAGGTGTAACAGGTTATACCCTAATAATCTTAATCATTGTTTGGTTAACATTAATTCAATTCAGATGTATAGCAGATCTTATAAGAACAAGTTATTACATATTTCAAACAACGTGAAAATACAGTTGAGACAATTGGACGTTAAGGATATCCATAACCATATTAAATTTTCAACCATTCGTTTATAAAAGATTAGAACTAGTTTAATACTTTGAATTCCGGCCAGTAGCCTAAAAAATGTAGTTGAATTTCAGGACAATTAAAATTTAACCAACAACGTTTCAATTTTAACAAAAAATCTTGAACTCAAAAATAGAACAAAGTAATAATCTAGTAACTCTAAATAAACATAGGATTAAATTTGACACTGGTTCTGACTATAAAGATCCTTGGATTGTAAATTTGTTAAAAACTAAGATTCCGGATGAGGTTTCAGATATATTGCGCTTAGGTGAAAAATTCAATTCTACGTTTGTTTCTCATAAAGAAGAACACATTTTCCATGTTATAGAAGGCTTAGAATCTAACATCGACAAGTTACCAGATGACTCACAGTTAGAATTTAGACACAAGACATTGTCCTTGGTTTCCATTTATTTAAAAAAACCACATCGAATTTCTTAATCTGATAGGATTATAGCTGAAAACCTTAACTTACTAACTGTTTCATGAAGAATAATAAAGATTTACTTGTAACTAAGGCTGATGAAGGGAATGTTACGGTTTCAATGGACAATAATGATTATAAAGTTGAAATAGCTTCTTCACTTAATAATTCTAATACATACATTAAACTAGATCCTGATGCAGAAATAACCCTTGAGACATTACAGAAAAAAAACTTTAAATTGATTAATGGTTGGAGAATTAAAATATTTCTCAATCCCAATGTTGTTAGAAGAGATCTTATTACTACTAACTCTAATCTTGTTAGGATTTATGGATTGCCAAAAATTCACAAACTTGATTGTCCACTCAGGCCTGTTATTTCTTCCATTAATACACCAACTTATTTTTTAGCAAAAACCTTTAGTAAAATAATTTCCGACTCTTTACCAACTTATAAATATTCATTGAAAAATTATATCGCTTTTAAAGATTGCATTTCCAATTCTTAAATTCCAGATAATTATATCATGGCATCTTTTGATGTAACTTCGTTATTTACTAATATACCCTCGGATTTGGTTTTAAGGAGTATTGAAAATCGTTGGAGTTTTATCAATCTTAATACAAATATACCATTAGATGAATTTCAAAAGGCCATTCTGCATTTATTAGACTCTACTGTTTTTAAATTTGTTAATGTTCTTTACAAACAATCTTTTGGCACCCCGATGGGATCCACATATCTTCTATATTATCTGAATTGGTAATACAAGATTTGGAATCCTATGCCTTTTGTAAGTTTGATTTCGAAATTCTTGCTTACACACGTTACGTTGATGATACATTTTGATTATTCCAAGTGAAAAACTAGATTTGGTACTTCACACTTCAAACCTTCTTCATCCCAGATTGAAATTCACATTTGAAACTGAAAATAATAATTCTATAAGCTTCTTGAACCTCGAGCTTATAAGAGATTATAACAATAATATTACAAGTAACTGGCTCTGCAGAAAAACGTTTTCAGGCAGATTTCTCAATTATTCATAGGATCATCCTATACATTACAAAATTGGTGTTGTTAAAATTTGGTTGATATGTCTATACTCCTTTCAGATAGAATTTTTCATATTAATAACTTAGATATTGTTAAGAGATTTTTATTTTATAATAACTATCCGAATAATTTTGTTGATGAGCATATTCATAGAAGACTAAAAGTATTGGAAACCAGGGACAAGGTCCATATTGATACTGAGAGTCATGTTGAGGTGGTTAATGTCAAGAAAGAAATTATATCTATTCCATTTTTAGGCACACTTTACATCAATATAAACAGACTTTCTACTTATTATAATATTAAGACTATTTTGAGAGCTGATCACAAGTTTCATAGATATATTGAATTAGGCAAAGATAAACTGGAACTCTTAGACCCTTGTAATGTAATTTATAGAATCACTTGCTCTTGTGGTATGACTTATATCGGTCAGACTAGTCGCAGAATCAGAGTTAAGGAACATAAGTATAAAATAAGACTAGCTGAAAAATATTACAGAGCTATTAGTCAACATTTAGTAAAAAAACATTCAGGTTACTCTAATGCTATCAAATGGGATGATGTTGCAATCTTACACAAGGAAAATAATTATTTTAGACATTCTTTTGCTGAGATGGATTTTATTAAAAAAGAAGGCGTTAAAGCCATGAACTTAATTTCTGATTTGAACTCTTTTAATGATTCATACATGATGATTATAGATTTTTTACATTATTTTCACGTCTGAAATAATTTATAATTCTCATTTCCCAATCCTTTGTTGTTTTCATTATAAAATTTCATAATTGCGAATTCAACTTTTATGCTGATTATGTTTGTACGCCCCTGTTTTACGTGTATTGTACATCATTGTTCAAGTTTCATCTTTTTCCGTTCTATTTTCAACTTTTTTTCATAATTATAGTGTTCTTGACCTTTTCTTTTAACTCCTTCCATACTTCACTCAACACTATCTTCTCAAAGTCTAACTTTTCTGTTTATTCTATAAATTATTTCTTTGTATCTTCTGTCCACACTCCTCCCATAATTGATTCCCCCTTGTTCTATTTCAACTTCTCCCTTCTCCCGGTTTTAACATACTCTTAAACAATTCTATCCTTTTCTATCCTGTTTCATCATTGTCTATCTTCCTTCATTCAAGAGTTTTATCATTATCCATATATTCCACACATAATAATTTTCAATCCAATTCCTGTTTTTAATAGTTCTATCCTTTTCCATTATTTTCTATTTCTTTCTATTCTTTTGTATCCCGTTCCATAATTTTCTTCCCCTCGTCTTTCGAAGAATTATATCGTTATTTTTCCGTTTTATACTGTATTACACAAATCCTACTTCCAGCAACTCTACCCTTCTGGGTAACGCCTTCTATCATTTTTTATGCTGTTCCTTTTTCTAACAACTCTATATTTTTCTATCCCAAATCCTCATTTTTGAACTACTATTTCATTGGTATCCTTTTCTGTCTCTTTCAACCACTTTATGTTGTTTCTCGTTGGACAATTGTATTATTTTCTATCCCGTTTTATACTATCCCCTTTTCCAATAACTCAATCCTGTTCTTAGATTCCACTTATGAAAAATAATATCCTCTTTTATAACTTTCCCGCATGATGCCCACTTCCAATAGATCAATCCTTTTCTATTCAGCTTTATTCTTATTCTATTCTCCTCTCCAAGAATTTGATCAGTTTCTCTACCGTTTTTTAAATTTATTCGATTCTTCTTAATTCTTTCGATAAATTGTATTCCTTTCAATTTCGTTTTGTCATTTCTTATATCACCACAGAAAATTCCATAGATATTTTTTATCTGAAGTTGGATAAAAGTTTGCTACACATAAACTACACATAAACATAAACTAAACATAAACATACATCATAAACATAAAAAACAAAAAACATAAACATAACATAAAACATTAACATACACTAAACATAAACTACACATAAAGTTGTAGATGTGGTTGTCAATTATTTACAACGTTCTTATCCATCTTTAGATAAGAATTATATCCGGAATTTACTGTGATATTCTTAATTCCACTATAATAATTGTGTCATTCTTTTTCCTGTTTTATCACTTTATGCTGTGCCTCGTTCAAAAAATTCTGTCCTTTTCAATCCTCTTTTATCCCATTTCATTTATGTTAGATGTATTTCAGCTGAAGTAGGTATGATATATTCAAAAAAACTTAATTATGTTTTCGAAAATCACAATCTTGTTATTTATCAAGATGTTGAAAATTATGCCTTTTTGAATGAGTGACTATGTATTTTATCGATTGAAAATTGCCCCTTGACTTCACAATATCCAATTTAAAAAAATAGGAATTAGTTGTCCTAACAATAAAAGATTTTGATGATAAATTATTTTGTAATGATTTCAGTCAATTTTTTTTGAAAACTGGATATGATGTCATAGAAGAGGTTTCACCAATGAAATGAATCATCACTCACACTAAAAAAAAGTCTTGTTAAAATAACCAGAATTTTTTATTCAAGAAGAAAGGAGATGTTTAAAAGTCCTTTTTATTATACAAATTTGTCTCTTAATATAAGTTCTTTTACGACTATAGAACTTTCGAAACACTGTAGTACGTCGCGAGCCATTCAGTGTAGTTGAATGCACTTTCCGCGCGAGCCCGACTACGCCTTATTTTTTTTCGTTTTGTTCTTCCACTTGTACTTCTCGATTCCTCCATCACTTTTCCGTCTACATGGAGAGTTTTGGATCTCTTTTTTTACTCTTATCTGTGCAGTTTCCACTTATCAATCCCAACTCGAGCCTTTTTGAAAAAATGTAAGGGCAATTATTTGCATATCACTCTAGTCGAGTGGATATATCCATTTCAGTGAGGAACCATGTGTGATATTTGTTTCAAGGGTTAAATATTTGATAATCAAATAATTGTGAGCGAAATTGACTGTGAAATGTAATGTAATCTTTAGGAAGAAAATCTGAAGAGAAAGCTTTTTTCATCTCTTTTGAATATATTTTTATTCGAGAAGAGGAGAGACAGTGTACAACTACGTAATATTTTTTATTTGTGAAAAATGGGGTTTTTCCTAACCTATATAAATTACTTTTGAGCATATTTCTTTTCACATAAAGTTAAACTAAAAGTGCATACACAGATAGTTGTCATTTTGCAGATATTCTAATTTATATTACCGTTGGCGTTATTTTCACAGATGCGGTGAATTGTTTCTTGAAAATTAACTGCTTCCAAATAAGAATTTTTATGTTTCTCATACATATTTAAGTAAAGGGATGTGTCGAAAGTCTCTACTCTGCTAAACTTCTATGTCACTTGATATCAACTTGATACGTGACAAGTGTTTTGCCGCCTCCATTTTTGAACAATTCTTTATTCTAAATAACGCAACTAGGCGCGTGGGCGAAACAATTTTCCGGGGGGAGGGGTTCATGAAAGCGTTACCAAGTTTCAAATATGAATATAAATGAATGCTTCTATACATATGTAAATATGTTTTTCATTTTTAAATGTTACCTGTACAAAGTCATTCTTTGAAAATTATTGTTTTTTTCGATTTACCTCTACAGCAAGTAACAAATAGATATCATTTTCCTAAACAAGTCAGTATCGATATCATAATAGAATGTCCATTTCTTGTTGGTGTTTTGCCATTGAGTCCAAGATTTCTTCGCAAGTGACTTCAACATCCTTATGAACATTCAGCATAGCTAACCTATTTAATCTTTCCTTGCTCATCGTACTTTTTAAATACGTTTTCAATCTCCAAAGGGAGGAGGAAGAGCGTTCGCAAACTAGAAGCGTCGCAGCAATTTGCAAGTACCGATGTATTGTCGGGTGAAAAGATTCATTGCAATGGTTCAAAGAATCAATAAAAGTTTTCTGACGCTCTCCTTTTGACATTTTCAAACAGTGTCTGAAAAAGATGATTGTAAGTTTGAAAACTTTTGAAATTCTAATTCCTAAAGTTCTGAATTAAAAATTTTAAATTCTTGATTCTAAATTTACGGAATTCCTCAAATAACGACATGGAAGTTTTTTAGATTCTCAAATTCCCTCAATTTTTGAAACTCCCAACCTGTCAGGAATACCAAATTAAAAAATTTTAAATTATGCCTATCCAAAATTTCTGAATTCCTAAGTATAGGAAATGTTCTAATTTCTTAATATTCCGAATCTGAAATTTGAAATTAACGTTTATACTTACATCATCGTTTTATAGTCGTGGCTTTTCCTGTAAGAATCGCCGAATATATATTTTCCCCGTATTCTGTGTACTTTGATATTTTGCGCACAAGTAACGAATTTCTATACTGCTTTCAATTCACAGTTGACTTAATCTCTTTATGGCTGAATTCGCATTTGTTTACATTGTAATGATTGTACAGTGTGACATTTGTTGGTTATGTTCGCTGTTCGAATCACCTTTCAGCAGTCTGCACCAACCCGGTCTAGATGGAGTCACTTTGGAATATGAAAAACGTGCGCTTTTTAAAACTTTTCAAACAGTAAAAGCTTCAATTTCCATGCAGTCAAAACTTCAATCTTCATACAAATTAACAGTGTTATTACTATTGTCGACGAGGATATTTTGAACAAAGTGTATGAGAAGTGTATATATTAGACACACCTTTTTTGGAATTTCGGGTGGGGGGGGGGGTGAACCCTCCCAAACCCCCCCTGTCTACGCGCCTCTATGTAACTGACAAAAATAACTATTTTAGTTTAAAATTATCTGTTCGAAAAATTTCTTATCCGAAACTGTGAAACAACCCTAATTCAGACTCATCCCAAGAAATGTTTTCAGAACGTTCTAATAACATGATTACGTGGGTACCTGTGTGACATAAAATTCATTGAAAGAATAACCTTGAAATCTCATTTTTGGGGGACTTATGGGGAAGAGGGGTAAGATAAGAAGTGATTTTTTTTCGAAAATGGCTAAAACAATTTTGACGATCGAAATATATAAATATATTTTGTAGTCACCAACACGACTGCTCACAGAGAAAAAATAATTTTTAAAAATGAAAAGCAGGAGTGAAAAAAGTTTTCAAAGTGAAATTTTGTTTACTGAGGTTATGTCTTAGATATACATCTCTATTTAAAAAATGCTTATATTGTCTTCTCTAAAATATATTTGAGCGAATTTTTCTCAAGTGTACTTCATGGCTTAAAAAAACAAAATCTTGTTCGGGGCGCAGCACATTGGTCAAAATCAGGAATTTACTGTTTAAAAAAGTCTATAGCCCTCAGTTTTCATACAACATACAATATTCTTATTACAGTCAAATAATCTTTCAAGAGATCTGTGAGACACGATTTTTAAATTTGGCTTTGTTTATATTTATTTCTTTAACGCAAAGTGTTGCAAAACGGGCAATTTTACTGTTTTTTTTTTCTCCTCAGGAACGATTGTCAAATATCACAAAACATCTTAAATGCATGCCGGAGTACTCTCAGGATACGAATAATTTGCATATTTATCAACTAATTTGTTAAAAATAAATTAAGTGACCAAACAAACAACGTAGTGATTTGATGAACAAAATATTTTTTTTTTTTTGGCTAGAACTGCTATATTTTATCTCTAGCGCGACAATGAATAGTAAACATGTATGGAGTATATAAAATTATTATTGTTATAAACAATTATTATAGAAAAATTAATAGATTCTCAGTTTGATGCAAATTTCACCCCTGTTTTCCGTTTCATTGCTTGATATGCTCATAGAAGTTGCAAGTTCTCATTATCAGTTATTAAAATATGATAAAAATTATTTTTATAAACAAATTGGATAAATAAAAGCAAAATTTTGTCATTTTTGCGCAGAATCTTTGGTTTTTTTCACATCTGCCTCTCAATACATTAGCGTAGAGACCCAACTACAGGAAATTGATGAGAACTAACAACTATAATTTTTCATAAACAAACTAGATAAACAAAAGCAAAATTTTTGCATTTTCGCGCAGAATCTCTGGTTTTTTTCACGCGATTCTGCTTCTAAATGCGTTAACGGAAAGGAATGACTACAGAGCATTATTAATTAATAACAATTTCCATTGCTATAAACAAATTTTATATAAAATAGTTACGTAATTTTTTAAAAATATTTTAAGCCATGTATTATTAAATACAGTCTAGTTACTCGCTACTCGATACACATGAATTACCAAATAATTAGAAATTATTAAAATAGATAAAAACAAAATTTGAAAAATATGGAACATGCAACACAGGAATGACACACATCTCAAAAATTGAAAAGCATGAAAAGCTGTGTCATCTAGTAGAAAAATATTCATGGAAAACTTCATTTTTCATAGATTCAAAATTCCCCACAATTTAAAATGAATATTTCTTATGTGTCCCATTTTAAAATCACTCCTAAATGCTTACCTTGAAATCTTACCATTTTTCTTCATTTGAAAAGCCCTAATATTATTTGCGTAACATCAGGTTTTTCAAATTTGTGATTCGTCAATTTGGGTGCAGTTGCGGATAGTACATACCTTCGATTGATTTGAAACTGCGTACACCCATGTATTTTGACTCGCTAATTACGAAAATGATAGTAAAAATACCTGCAAATTTGATTTTCATGGTGAAAAACATGAAAAACCCATAGATCTAATTATTTCTCCAACCCTGTAATTAAGCTCGTCATCCCCTCTTCATTTTCTACCATGAACACTGAATCGTCCACGTATGTCAGTGCATATATCTTTTCTTTTCCCATCCTAACTCTTCCCCATCCTTTTCTATTCATTTTCTCTTGCAAGTCCAAGATTAATATATTAAATAAAAGTGGACTCAGAGGATAATCTCATCTTACTCCTCTCACCAACCAGACACTATCTTCTATTTGTTGTGCTACCCTTACCCTGCTTCTTGTCTCAGTAGAAATGTCTGATACTCTCTGTATGACACCCTCTCTTTTCCCCTTTCTCCCCATATTTTTTTTTATTTCGTCTCGGTCCAATGGGTCAATCGCCGCCTTTAAATACACGAACATTGCTAAGGTAAAGGCCCCGGTTCGTAACCTACTAAGAAGCTGCAAAGAATAAAATCCTTTTCAAATGCCTCAAGCAATATTTGAATGCAATAAACTTTCTTCTTACGTGAAAAATAATCCATTTTCAATTGAAAATGTCGTCAAGAGCAAGTTTAAGGATGCAATAATCAAATAATCAAGAATTTGAACGAACATACCTGATGTGCCGGTTCGTAACCCCCGAAAGTCCTCTTCGAGCCAGTTCGTAACCCAATGATGAGCCTGTTCGTAACCGGCTGATCAATGCAAGTGAATTCGGGATTATAGGTTCCTCTAACTTTTTTAATAAACTATGTTCAATTTATTCTACAATTTCCAAGCTTTCGTTCGAAGGAGTTGATTTTTTAAGACTCGTCAAAGTTGACACTAACTGGCGTCAACAGCAAATTACGCCAAGTGCGTCAATTCGTATACCAATCTCACAATCAATTCGAGGACTGTTAATTTCTAAATGACGCATTTATTCTTTGTTTTTGATCAAAGGTAAAGTTACTATAGATATTTGGAGAATATTTATTAAAGTAAAGATCTATCTCAGCGTTTTAACGATATGCGTCATATTTTAATTTTTATAAGAGTTTTTGCCAGAGGGGTTGCAGATGCATCATTGCTAATGCGTCCTTTTTATTTTCTTTCGAATTGATAAACGCAAAGTGATGCCTATCAACTTATATCAGTTTTGAACATTTTCATTTTGACTTTGGAAAGAAATTCACATTAGCCAACAGTTTCTATTGTATTATATAAAAAATCAGTTTATACGCTTGCTGAGTTACGAACTGGTCGGGGGTTACAAACCGGGGCCTTCACTTTATCAATCGCCCTTTCTCTGTTTTAAATCTCTTATTTACCAAATAATTCATAACATATATTTTGTCTATCACCCCCATTCCTTTCCTAAGCCCGGTGTGATTCAGTTGGACGGGCGGCACTATTTTTTTCCTTCAACTTCTTTCATCAACCTTTCCGATAAAAGAGTTATATACAACTTATACAATGTTGGCATTAGTGTCACTTCTTATAAATCTTTACCCTCCTCCCCTTTGCCTTCTTTCACTAACGGTACCACTACCTCTTCTTTCTATAACTCTGGCCACCCCTTTCCTCTGCACACCCTTTTGCACATTATCCATGCCCATTCCCTTAGTTCTTTTCCTCCATGTTTCCAGACTCAATCTGGAATTTTAAAAATATCAAGAGACTTCCCATCTTTCATTATTCCTATCACCTTAAGTATTTCTTCCCTTGTTACCATATGTCCTCTTCTTCGTCTCTTCTCCCTCGCTCTTTTCCTCCCTTCCTAACTTTCTTCTCGATCCTTCCGAGCAAATCCATAAAATATATTTTTCATTCTTCCATCTCGATATGTTGGTTTAATCGTTTCTTTCTCTTCCTCTCTCTGTTGACTAATCTATATAATTAGAAAGATTGAAAAACTTTCATAAGAAGGCATGTGACTTAAAATCTTAAAAATTTAGTATCATGCTACTTGAAACTTTTGAAACTTTGACGATTAGAAACTGGATATATAATTTTGGACTATTTGAATTTCGAAAGCGTTGCAATTTGAACCCAGTTAAATCAGAATTTCTCCAATGTTACATCTTAAAATTAAAATTCTTGTGAAACATTGATATTAAAATTATGAGTGCTTCCATGTGTCAACGCACTAAATTTTGATCCTTTCCAAAATAGAATATTCTTCTAACTATCAATTGAATGACTCTAAATCTTCAGGTTTACAAATATTAGTTCAATATACGAAATTTCTAAACCTGTACAAAATAAATTTTTATAAATTCCATCCTTCTATTCTATCCTACGTCGAACCACAATCCTAGGTAGCAAAACTCCTCTACCAACTCTACCACCTCACTATTCATCTTCCATTCGTACCCTATTCTACACTTACTATTTCTAAAACACATCATCTTAGTCCTACTCACATTCACCGATGAAAACATTTTATTCGTTTGGAATTCAAATTAGAATGGTTTCTTATATTTATTTCATTTTAAGTAATTCTGTTTGACGATGGGCGAGCGAAAAAAATGTCTGAGCATCGGAGTTGATGGTGAAAAGTCTAGGCGATACTGATGTAGTCACGTAAAGAAGTAAAGAGTAAACGAGGAGGGACGAGACCACGAGAAAGATGAGATTTCCGATGCGGCTTGCATTCTAGAAGACAAAAGGCAAAAGTTTCAACCTAAATTTCCTTGGTGCCGTAGCAGACACTAAATTTGTTTTTCTTCCTATCTATCGGTGTGTTGTAGCGAAAACTTGAGAGAATTTCTTGTCACCAACTGCAATTTGCAGTTGTGCACAGCGTTGCAACTGAGAGAAGACAAGAAATAACGTAAATACGGAAAAAGTATATTTTTGAAGAAAAAAATGCATCAAAGATATTTTATATATGTGGGAATTTTATTTGCAAAAATAATCCAGCAATTTAAGTAGGAAGCGTGAAAGAACACTTTCTGTTAGCAAAGCAATGAAGTATGATAATTTTTGACTCAGAATTATTAAAATTGAAATGTATTATTATGTATGTAGTGCAATGTTTCTTTTTTAATAAAAAAACTCTGAGCGGAATTAATGAAACGCTTCATTTTAAAAATATTTTATAATATTGTTGACTTTAAATACATAACTAATCCTCACTTTAACCTTAAATTAGATTTTGAAATCCCCTTTCTGTAACTGCAATGAGTTACATTGTTATTTTATTATTTCTTGATTGAATTATTTCCTTTTTCAAGTAACTCCCTCAACCCTGATTAATATAAGAATTACAAAAAAGGCATAACTAAAAATTGATCCAAATATTGAATATTGATGTTTAGGTATAACGTCAGTGCTTCCACCAACAACCTACAAATAGATAGTATAAGAAATAAACTTGTTCAAGGAAGAAAAAGCAATTGAAATAGAGCCATAAGCATTGCCTAAAGTAGGTTTTTAAAAAATAGTGTAGGGTAGCACCTGTTACTGCGCAAGAAAAATCGCAATAATTATGAAAATACGTAAAATTAATAAGCAAAAATTACAGATCACATAACTCAAAAGTTCTTCTATATATTCAAACGAAAACAGTGTCAGAATTCACGTGGCTTTGAAAGAATTTCATGACGTGGTATATCCAAATTTGAGGAGATGGTAATCTTAGTTTTCGTAGTCGAAATTTCGCGAAATCTTTATACAGGTAAAATAGAATTTATTCTCAGCTGATGAAAGATATGAATCAATGCTTGTAAGTTGCACGGTTTTTTAGAACAATCATATCAGAAAAAAATGTTGATTAATCGCAGTAAAGAGTATTATTTACTCAAAACCATATGTGGCCAGGGCTTCCCGACTTTTCCATAGAGAAAATTAAATGTCTTGAAAAGAAATGATTGTTTCCTATTTTTGAGCTTCAATATCGTGAGGAAAATACATTTTCCTATTCATGTTAAGGTGTTCATCACAGTTTGAAGTAAATTACATTACAGTGAAGAAACAAGAGGTTCGATAAGATTCAATTTGCATGTAAGTTTCTAATCTGGGCCAGGGTGGCATGCACCCTAGTTAAATTTACACAATAATTTCGCATTCACTCTTGCTTGTGTAAATTCTCGAACACCTGCAAGGGCTTCAACAACGTCGAAGTTGCCTAAACTTTAGGAATTAACATCCTGGGGGCCAAGTTTGAAAAATCCGTCCTGATTTCGTGATTATTCAGTATTTAGTATTTAGTGAACAAGATTAAAAGGAAAATGATCATTTTACTGTGAAGAAATATTATTTAATTAGACATATTATAAAAAATGATACATGTATGAAAATTATTATTATGTAAATTCAAATACTTCTTTTGTTTTAATGCTTCAATAATTTACTGCTTCCCAGAAGAATAAGAAGGTATTTTTTTTCAGGCAGCAAAGACAAATATTTTATTAAATATAGATTTTATTTATTGAATACCTCTTAAAATATGGGTACAGGTAAATGAGAACCTCTACTTGATTTAATTAGTTTACTTGATGCTTTCGCCTGGCCACAACATTCATCACATTCATTAACAACTCTTGAGTTTTTTGCTACCTGTCAGTCTACTGCGCCTGACCCAAGCACTACAATTACTACTAGCTGAAACCCTCCAGTCTCTAATCGGATTTTGTCTTTTACTGCCGTAACTTTCCAAACTGCAACATCACTTCACGACCAAAATTTTACATGCACAGTTTAGAAATATTGTCGAATATAAAGTGTTTTATTATTCGCAATATTTTTTAAACCGCATTTAAAGTTTTTGTTTTTTAAGGAGAATACTGCTGACAAATGTAAGACTCAAATATTTCCAAATAAAAGGGTCTTTTATGTTCATTAAATTGAAAATTTCTAAAGTTGTCGAATTTCCAAATCTACGCATTTAAAAATTATATAGTTTTCTTATATTGAAAATATTCTCCAATTGTGAGCTTTCAAAATTATGTAGGATTTTGATGCATCCCAAACGAATATTTGTTAAATTTCCTTGCTCTTCAGATTTAATTTTCCACTTTTTAGTTTTGGTCGGGTGTCCATTCTTCGTAACTGAGCAACTGTTGCTAAGGGTTGTTATTTACTGTAGCTAAGGTCTGTTTTTGATCCTTGCTAAGAGTTTGTTCTTGATCCTTGCTAAGAGTTGTTAATGACTGTCGATAATAAATGTTATTAACCGTTGTTAGGGAGTTGCAATGATCGCTGTTATCAGCCGCTGCTAAGGGTTGTTATTGACCATTCATAATGGTTGTTTTTGACTCTTGTTCGGTTGTATTGATCGTTGTTATGAGCCATTGCTAAAGGTTGTTATTGACCGTTTATGATGGTTGTTACTGACCGTTGTTGGGGAGTTGTATTGATAGTTGTTATTGACCGTTTCATAGAGATTGCTTTTGACCGTTCCTAAGAGTTGTTATCGAATTTCGCTAATAATTGTTATTGACTGTTGATAATGGTTGTTATTAACCGCTTCTAGGGAGTTGTTTTGATCGCTTTTATCAGCCGTTGTCAATAGTTTTTATTGACTGTTGATAATGGTTGTTATTAACCGTTGCTAGGGAGTTGTATTGATCGATTTTATCAGCCGTTGCCGAGGGTTGTTATTGACTGTTCCTGAAGGTTGTTTTTAACCGTTTCTAGAGGATATTATTTGCTGAGGGGTATTGTTAACCTATGCTGACGGTTGTTAGTTTTCGTTGCTAATGGTTGTTTTCCACCGTTGCTAAGGGTCGTTATTGACCGTTGCTAAGAGTTAATATTGGCCGTTAGTAAGGGTTCTTTATTGACTGTTCGCTAAGGGGTGTTATTAATCGTTTCTGAGTATTATTATTAACCCTACCTAGGAGATATTATTTACTGTTTCCATGGGTTGTTATTGCTCGCTACTAGTAAGTTGTATTGATCGTTGTTATTAGCTGTTGCTAAGAGTTGTTATTTATTGTTGCTATGGGACTGCTTTTGACTGCTGCTAAGGGTTGTTATTTATAGTTGATGAGGGACTGCCTTTGACCGTTGATAAGGTTTGTTATTGACTGTTGCTAAGGGTTGTTATTGAACGTTGTTAAAGGTTGTTATTTACCATTGCTGAAAGATGTTATTTACCGTCGCTACTGGATTGCTTTTGACCGTTGCTAAGGATTGTTATTGACTGTTGATAATGGCTGTAATTACCCGTTACTAGGGAGTTGTGCTGATCATTTTTATCAGTCGTTGCTAAGAGTTGTTATTGGCCGTTGATTAAGGTCGTTAGAAATCATTGTTAGGGAATACTATTTACCGTTAATAGGGGTTGTTATTGACCTTTTGCTTAAGGGTGCATTGACCGTTGCTAAGTTTTGTTTCTTTCGTTGTTTAGGGCTGTTTTTGACCGTTGCTAAGGGTTGTTATTGATCGTCAATAAGAGTTTTTATTGATCGTTGGTAATGGTTGTTCTTAACCGTTGTTAGGGAGTTGTATCGATCGTTGTTTTCAGACGTTTTTGAGGGTTGTTATTGATTGTTCCTGAAGGTTGTTATTAATCGGTTATAGTGGATATTATTGACTGTTGCTAAGGGTTGTTATTGACCGTTGCTATGGGATATTATTTACCGTTGCTAAGGGTTGTCATTGATGGTTTTCCAAGGGTTGTGATTATTGTTTCTAAGGGTTGGTATTGACCGTTGCTAAAGGTTATTTTCCGTTGCTAATGGTTCTTATTGGCTGATGCTAACGGTTGTTATTAATCGTTGCTAGGGGATGTTATTAACCGTTGCTGAGGGTTGTGATTGACCTTTGATAAGGGTTGTTATTGAACGTGGCTGAGGGTTGTATTTTCCGTTGCTCGGAAGTTGTACTGGTAAGGGTTCTTATTCGTTATCATATCAATTTTATAACGACTCGATAGACTTTGAAACCCTTTTTTGTAGTTACCTGCTGCCTACTTTGACTAATTTTTTTTTGTTGGATATTTAAAAGTATCAACATTTCATAGTGTTTTATAAAAAACAAAACAAAAAGTTTGAAAAAGTTGTAAATTTCTGAATTGCAGTTCATTCATATTTGATTATTTTATAGAAAATTTGATTCTAATTTGGCAGCTTCCAAATCAAAAATTTGCATTAATTGTTGTCCTAAATTAAAAGCTTTAATATTTTGTTTTCAAAGTAAACAATGTGTAAATCTTGTTCCTTCTTAGACTCCAGGATTTGAATTCTGTTCGTCTTCCGATCGAGGGGCATTTCTACTCCACTTTGAAAAAATTATTTAATTTCTTATTTTCAATTAAAAGAAGCAAGAACGAAATAAATTTACACCTGTTTATTTGAAAAAATAAAACATGCAAAAAGTTTCAAAATATTGTAGAAAGTTGCAAGAACTGGCAAGCAAGCTGCAAAAAAACTTTTTTTACTCTGTGTATTGAAACTTATTTGCATTTTCCAGCCAATATTCTTGCATTTTCTCTCAGCTCATATATAATTCAAGAATACTTATTAGAAAATATTTATAATGATCTCAAGTAGGTTAATTATCATTCATGAGAGACGATATTCATGCCCAAATGTATGCACAGTGTTTGATTAGCAACCCCATGAATCTAATTATATACATAATACATTCCTAATTGGCAATTACTAATTTAACTCTGCAACTGGAGGTAAATTCGATGAGGCATGCATTTACCTAGTACTAAACGTGCATAACTTTAAATAGCGAAAATTTATTCCTTCTCAGAAATGTCAGTTTTCGCTTGGATTCGAGGACACAACTCACCTGCTTTGACCGTTTGCGCCAATTAAGAGAGATTAAAGTAATAATCGTTAGTTTCGCGAGCGCTAATCCTTCACTGCTCCCCGAGCTGAAAAATATGTAATGGAACTGTGTGTAAATGACAGAAAACAAACGTTGATTTTTAAACGAGGAATTTTATTAATTCTTTTAATGAAAAGCGAGATCCTTGTTTAATTAAAACTTACAAAGAGAGGTCGCGAGATGCGGAATGCCGTTTCGATTGGATCTCCACAGGGTGAAAATAAATCAAAATCAATTGAACACGTATTTTTTCTTTCGATTCAATAGTCCTTAGTTTTTGAGATATCTAGATTTGTACATTTACGTTTTTGAGCGCGGTCCGCGCTCGACAGTGGCGAGTTGAACGGTGAAACTAAAATACTCAAACCCCGATATCTCTGACTCTAAGGCCCATTGGATAAAAAAAAATACGTCTCTAATGGATTTTGATGCACTTTAATCCTGTGAAACCCCGGTCGAATCGGCACCCCGCAATTCGCAACCTTTCCTTGTTAGACTCCTTCGTGAACAAAAGCTGAAGGTTCAATATTATTTTAATCGAGGAAAATGCTGATGAAAATATTTTATTCTGAATTAAGTTTGAATTCGATTAAAAGGAAAAACTCTTCACTAAAATAATGAAATTGTAGAACATAATTTCGCGAAATCGACACCGAAGCTATTAAATCCATTTTGGAGAAACTCGCTTCAGCTGTTCATTCGGCTCTGGAAAGTCGATTACCGAAATTTAATTCCCCTCAATGTAATTATTTTCGCTAGTTGTTTCACAGCGGCAGAAGGGGAAATGTTGAAAATAGGGTCTGCAAAAGACGTGAATACGTGCGATGTAGATAATGGAAAAAGTAAAAGTTTTGTAAACAGGAAATAAAGGGAAAAGAAGAAAATAGCTTACTGAGTCTGGATAAATCAACTCCTACTTACATTACAGTCAAGCAATGAAAGCTTTTCTGCTTGACTTACCAAGGAAAAACGAATTTAGGGTGGTATATCATCGGAGAAAGAATAGATTGATCAAACATAGAAGGAAAGAGAAAAATCTGATTCGAGTAAATCAATCTTTTTTTTTTGTGACAAATTGCTTGGCCAGCTTGATGTAGAATTTTTTTGTCAGCACTTTTACGATGAATATTAAATATGTTATATGATTGTGTAAAATTATTTCTGAAGTGTACTTCTTGCTCTATACGCTGAAAATATTTATTTGGACAGATAGTAATATAATGGTGTTGTAACCAAATAAAGTGTTCGCATCCGTAGCAAGTAACACATACTACGTAAGTGGATATAGTATAACGTGGACGTATATATTCGCCCTCTTTTGATCTTTCATGGATTCTATAGATTAAGCGCTAAATATGATTTATTGCAGAAAAACTCTTCTATGATTCTTCCCTTTGTGTGTTTTTGTTTTTATTTTCATATGAATGAGCAAAACTTTTTTCTAATCACTACCATCTTTAGTACTCTAATTATTCAAATTATTCAATTGAATTAAGAATTTATTGATTCATAAAATCCTATAATCTTCTCCAAAAATCAAAATACTATACATACATATATTCATAAGGACGCAGGTAAAATTGTCTGAATCACAGATTTATGTGAACATTTTGAATGTATAATGAAATCCCAATAATCCTCGGGAAATCAAACCATTACGTACCAGTATTATTCTAATTATCAACTTCAGATAAAAATGATCAACTTTTACGGATCCAAAATCAATTCTTGTACAACTTCATACATATCTTTGGAGTGGCAGTTGTTATATTTCCAATTGAAAGTCGTAGGTTAGTCATGACCCATGGTTTAGTTCATCTTTCAACCAAAAAGATTAGTTTTCAACGAAGAAGACTAATTTCTTACCAAAAAGAGGAATTTTCAACAAAATACATAATTTTTCAACTAAATAATCTAATCACCATCTGAAAAAGATAAACTTTCAACTAAAAGAGAAAAATTTCCAAGCAGAACTGGAATAGTTAAATTTTCAGAAGAAAATTTAATATCCAGCCAAAGAACAAACGAATTTTCAACAAAAAAGTTAAATGTTCAATTGAAGAGATGAATTTTTGACTAAAATGTTGACTGTTCAAAAGAAAAACTTAACTTTTAACAAGTAAGTGCAAATTTCAACCAAGTAGTTAAATTTTCAACAAAATAGTTACATTCTTAAGAAAATAAATGAATTTAACCCAGAAGATTGATTTTCTACCAAAAAAGATGAAGTCTCAATAAAATGCATCGATTTTCAATGGAATAGTTAAATTTTCAACTAAAACAAAATAATTTTTAACCCAAAAGAATGGCTTTGAAAAAAAATTAAATTTTCAACCAAATAATGAAATTTTTCACCAAAAAGGATTGTTATTGGTCGTAGCTAAGGATTGTTGCTAAAAACCGTTGCTAAAGGTTGTTATCGTTCAATGGTAAGGTTTGTCATTAATCGTTGCTAAGGAATGATATTGGCCGTTGCTAAAGAGTTTTATTGATCGTTTTCATTAACCGTTTCTAGGGGGGTATTATTTACCGTTGCTTAGGGTTGTTATTGACGGTTTTCTGAGGGTTATCATTTACCGTTGCCTAGGGTTTACTATTGACCGTTGCTAAGGGTTGTTATTTACCGTAGATAAGGGTTGTTGTTGGCCGTTGCTGAGGGTTTTTATAGTCTGTTGATAATGTTTGTTATTGACCTTTGCTAAGGAATGTTATTGGCCGTTGCAATGAGTTTTTGTTGACCGTTGTCAAGGGGGTCTATTGACCGTTGCTGAAGGTTGTTATTGACCGTCACTAGGGAGTTTTAATGATCATTGTTTCTACCGAAGCTAGGGGATATTATTTATCGTTGCTAAGGGTTGTTATTGACGATTTAATTAGGCTTCTCATTTACTGTTGCAAAGGGTTGTTATTGATCGTTTCTAGGGAGTTTTATTGATCGTTGTTATTAACCTTTAATAAGAACTATTAACTACCGTTGCCAAGGGTTGTTATTGATGGTTTTCTGATGCTTCTTATCTTCATTTAATAAGATTTGTTAGTAATCCTTGCTGAGGAATGTTGTTGGTCGTTGTTGAGGGTTGTTCCTGACCGTTGCTAAGGGGGGTTATTGACCGATGTTAAGGGTTGTTTAATCGACTGTTGCTAGTGAGTTTCATTAATCGTTTTTATTGACCGTTGTTTGGGAATATTCTTGGACATTGCAAAGTGCTGTTTTTGACTGATGCTGAGGGAGTTCAGTGATCGTTGCTAAGGGATGCTATCGACCGTTTCTAGAGAGTTTGATTGATACTCATTATTAAACGTTGATAGGGGATATTACTGACCGTTGCTTAAGGTTGTTGATGATGCTTTTCTGAGGGTTGTTATTACCTGCTGCTGAGGGTTGTTATTGACCGTTACTAAGGGTTGTTATCAGTCGTTGCAAAGGGTAGTTTTTGACCGTAGCTAAGGGGGGCTATTGATTGTTTCTAAGGGTTGTGTTATTGCCTAGTGCTGAGGAGTTTCGTTGATCATTTTTATTGACCGTTGCTAGGGGATATTATTTACCGTTGCTTAGGAATGTTGCTTAGGGTTGTTATTTACCGTTTCTAAGAGCTGTTATTCATGGTTTGCTAAGGGTTCTCATTTGCCGTTGCTAAGTGTTATCTTTGATCGTTGCTAGGGTGTTTTATTGATCGTCATTATTAACCATTGTTGGGGAAGATCATTTACCGTTTCTAAGGGTTGTTATTGATTGTTTTCTCAGGGTTGTTATTTATCGTTGCTAAGAGTTGTTATTGACCGTTACCTAGGGTTATTATTGGTCGTTGCTAAGGGTTGTTGTTGTCCGTTAATAGGGTTTGTTATTAACCGTCGCTAAGGCATGTTATTGACCGTTGCAAAGGGTTGTTATTGACCGTTGCTAAGGGTTGTTATTGACCATTGCTAGTAAACTGTATTGATAGTTTATATTAGCAGTGGCTATATTGGTATATATTCATGATAGGCATTTGATATGAGAATCAGATCATTCTGATGCTCAACTTGCTGATTGAATGAAAAATTCAAAATCTGTATAAAAGCATTGCATATCATTCGGATCCAATTTCTGAATCAAATTGATCAGCTGGCATTTACAATGATGCATTCAAAATTCCATACGTATATTAATTTATGGATTTGAAAAAAAAACTACATCTATATCACAAAGAGTACGAATTTTTATATTCTTATGATAGTATTTAATAATATTTCAACAAATAGATCTATTTAGAAACTGCTTTAACTTCTAGCACAAGGACTTTTGACAGCTTTATTTCAAAGAACCGGGTATATCAATTGACATTTCTGCTATAATGTAATTGAAGAAGTTATCAGTCCAAATTGCTTTCTGTGGCTGACTCGTATTATGTGAAATGCACACAGAGCATATAAAGTTGGAGAGTCTATCTCACGACTATAATGCTCAAGATCAAAGGCGACCGTAAGCAATAGTAACTCGTACCTTTACTTATGTGCTTGTGTTTCTGATGTAACGTCTGATTCAAGTGTGTGTGGGGTAATCAAGCACGCATGAGGATGTTGAAAATGAAAATCTAAATCAGAGAAAACATGCTTTATTTTACGGAAATATGTCCAATAATTATCTCTCATATGAATAACGTGCTTTAAAGTTTATATAAAAAATTTCAGTTGTATATACGAATATTTTCCAACTAAATAAGTCTCCATGAAAAAAATGAAGCGCTTTTTTTATTGATTATGAAAAAGGCTCATTCAAAACTTTTGAAAAGTATACAACAGTTGCTAAGTAATAAATTCGACGTAGTGTATACTCTTCCGGCATATTTTGCTGGATTCGCGTTCTTTTCTCCGGCATATTTGGCCAGATTTCAATTTCTTCTTTTGCAGAGAGAAGTACCTAATCTCATTTCGTCCACAGGAATTGCAGGAATGTAGAAGGGCAAAAAAGAAATGTATTCTCTTGTTATTTCACCAGCTGACGACTAACAGAATAACCACGCACATTTGGCAGTTGTGCAATCTACCATTATAATACTAATTGCTTATGGGACGAAACTTTATTTCTTTTTCAAACTACATGCGAAAAAAGATTTTTTATCGAAAATGTATTTGGGTATTTGTTTTCTGGTCAATTCTGAAAGATTTTCATATGCTAATTTCGTACCTGGCAACAAAAATGTTCCAACGAGTCGAATTTTTGGGAAAAAGATGGTTAAAGGGCCCCAAAAACGTGTTTTTGGCCAGATTTGAGTGTCTGTAGAAAATGAAGGAGTGGTGATAGGACCTACTTGGGCTTAAATTAAAGCTCAAACTAAATAAGTAAGAAACTTGAATTTAGCGCTGTTCGGAACTGTTTTTTTAGTCACGTGCCGTAGCCCGTCTATTTGAGCCCGTGATTAATGAACGAACACGGCGTGCGACTGAAAAACCCGCCCCCAACGGCGCTAGATTCAAGTTTTCTACCTGTCATTAACTGAGGTTGTAGCTAAAGGTTCAAGCATTAATTAAGGCACGAGTAGAAGGTTTTATCACCTCTCGTTCAAATTTTACAGACACTCAAACATTGACAAAAATGCGTTTTTCCGACCCCTTAACCCCGTTTTTCTCAAAAACTTAAAGTGACTGATAGAGCATTTTTGTTGCCTGGTTTCGTAATCAAAGTTCGAAAATCGATCAAAAAGGAACAGATATTAAGGAAACGAAAAGAGTAATTTTTTAGAGCAGTCTTTTTTAAATGATGAAATCGTTAATAAAAAAAAGTCGATATCATTATTCAATTCGATAGTCGCAACCCTACACCTTTTCAACATCTCGTGGGGGCGGAAGAGAACCCTTTGTATTGGTCACATAAATAATGTAGCTCACATGCCTCCCCCTTTCTAGAATCTCATGGGGGACGGGTGCGCACCCCTGTGACTGGTCACAGGAATAATGTTAGTCACATCCCTACCCCTTTTCAACTTATCGTTGGGGGCGGGTGTGCGAGACTGTGACTGGTCACATGAATAATGTAGTTCACATGCCTACT
>JAUMHM010000050.1:19923291-19942982 GCA_032362435.1 Melikaiella ostensackeni | reverse complement strand
TACAGAATCATTGTTGTATGTAAACAAACCAAAACATACCTTGTGCTGACAATTCGACTCTTGCGCCCCTTCAGGTAAAATGCGATATCGATAAAAACGACCTACAGATTGTCGATACTTGATGTATTCATCAATCGAAATTTTTTGATATAATTCAAATAATTCCAATATTTTCCATATTATGTGAATATTTTTTCATCACATAACAAATTCTCGTCCTATAAATTGTTTCATCATATATTTACGCGGAAATTTATTTGTGTAAAAAACAAACTTATGTTAGTTTATGTGCTTTTGAGCTCCTCCCCCCTAGAACGGCGCCCATGGCACGAGCCCTGCCTGCCATACCCTAGATACGCCACTGGTGTTACTTCTTCGCTTTATATCAATTAATAATCGTTCGAAGGTCATACTTAATTCTTAATTTATGTATGATTAAACGCTAAGACCAGTGATTGTCAATTTTTCATAAAAATATAATGCAAACCATATGTGCAGGAAACTTTAATTTTTCTCTGCCCCCTGGCTCTTTGCTTAGAATACACTGAATCAAAGCGTTGTGAGATTTGACTGGAGTCGACAGGTGGCGCTGACTGTTCACGAGGCCTGATTTCAAAAATTGCATGGGGAAAACGTAAGAATTCAATTTTCTCTGAATAAAAACTATTTGATCAAATTTTCTTTTACGAGATATTGATTTAGAAACTTTTAAATATTTTTTGAAGCAATAACTACTACCAAAAAAGGTGAAATGCTCGATATTTGGACGAGATTTCGCTTCGATGTACATATAGCGGGAAGTTCAAATCAAAGTTCGGTTATCTCCGTATAGATATTTATATAAATATTTAGAATCATTATTCAATTGAAATGTTATATGTAATAAATAAATAAATGCATATATAATAAATTGAAATTTGAAAACTTAAAACTATTGTTTTGAATTACAGAATAATCACACAAAACAATGATAAAGTTTTAAACTAAAATTAGATTTCTTTATTTCAGAGTTTTTATTCTAAATTTGGAAATTTCTGGCTGCTGTTTCAATGAAAATGGCCTTCGCATAAAAAACTTCCACACAAAGAACGAACATTTTATAAAAGTAACAAAGGCGAACAATTCATAAAATTCCTTTATTAGAATACAAAAATACACAATGAACGAAGATCTGTGTAATAAATAATGAATACTTTACAGTTTTGTACTATAGTGAGTGTTTAGAACTGCACATATTTTATCTAATCATGCTTCAAGCTTTATGACTTTTTTATTTGCTTCACGGCGTTTTAAGTATATTATAAAATATATAAAAACGAGAAACAAAGATACTTAAAATAAATAAATATTCGTATTCAAGTCGGAACAAACAATAAATAATTATTTTTATACTAAACTTGGAACTTTTTAAAAAGAACTATGCATCAGATTGTAGAATAAATTTGTATTCAATATTCATCAATACTTTACAGTTTGTTAACTGCACATAAATATTATATATCATATAAACTTCACTTCTAACTATAAATTGTGTATTACTTTTGATTACTAAATCTAAATCTAATTTAATCTTTCTCTAAATCTGTAAATATAATCTTTTAAAAAGATTTGAATTCTTCTTAAAATTTCTTTAATATCCGGAAATATTAAACAAATTGCCCTCAAATCTTTCAGATTCTTTTTTGATATTTTTCGAAATCCTCTTAATTTTTATTTGAAAATTCATTTTTTAAGATAAACAAAAATTTTTTTCAGGAATCTTAAGAAAATTTCTTATTCTCTTAACCTTACAAAATTCTTAAACAGCTTCTAAACTTGTTTTTAAAATTATTAAAATTCTAAATTTTGTTTAAAATTTATTTAAATATTTTTAAATTTGAAATTTCGAATCATTTTTGTCGACATTCTCAACAACTAATGAAAAAGATCAAAATTCGTATCATTATTACTGGGACACTTACAGTAACAAATTTGTAAATTAATGATTTAACGTATTTTTGTTAACTATTTCTTATTTCTAACACGTTAAATATTTGAATTAAAACTAACTTAAAAAATAAACAATTAAATGTATACTCACCCTTCCCAAAATCGTTACACCGTCAAGCGCATAGGTTAGTTTCTCATATAAAATATCGTCGGGGTTAAAATAATGATGACAAACTCCGTCACCCGCTTTAAGTTTGGTAACATCGCGCAATATGGCAGTTTTTTTATAATCTTATTAGATTTTTATCCTTAGGGACTAAAAAAATAGGCACATTTTCCGAGCATGTCAGGTAGCTGGTTTTGCATCCAACAACGACACATTTCCACATTTTTTATCTCACTTTTTACATAACGAGGCACTTAAACTCTTATGCTTCACTCACGTACATTATTCATTGGAAATTTAATGTTTCCCGATCGCACTGCATTATCATAGATTTTCAAGATTGTCAAGTTTCAAGTGAATTTTAAATTGAGTGATGCAAAATTTGACAAATGATTCTTTTTCAACAACTTAGTTGCAGGATCCTAATTTGAGAATACTTCAATTTCATACGAACTTTTGAATTGTTTAATTTTTAACGTTTAACGTTCAAATTCATTAATTTTGAAAGCTTTCAACTAGAAATCATATAATTTTTAATGTTTTTAGAATGATTAAACTTTCTCGGTTCACAATTTAAAATTCTTCAATTAATAATAATTTGATGGAAATGGATGGTGATTTCTGGAGAAAAATTTTTGACGTTGGGACACACATTTACTAGGGTAAAAAATGACGGTCAAATAAATTTCATTATTTTTGAATTTGGGTTATTTTTTTCATTTTTATTTTACTGAAATGAAAGCTTAAGGTTTTTTGTTTTAATACCTTCAGGTTAAAAAATCGACATCTTATTACAAATATTAATCTCAATTCACAAAGTTTTGTTCTTACTGCAGTTTCGATAAGGTTCTTCATGCATTTCTAAATCACCGTGATATTTTATTCTAAATCATGAAAAAAAAATTAATGCATAAATTTTAGACAAATCGGAGTGAATTTAGAGTTTTTGAATTCGTCTTCGTTTGCTCTACGGCTTGAGATGATTCATGAACCACAATAAATACTTATATTGAGCGTTGGATTGCTGATAAGAAAACTTCTCGCGCACGTAGCACACGAATAATAAATGCGAGTTTTATTCATTTGGCTTTTAAACATTCAAAATTGAAGTTGCTTAATTTAATATTCACAAATAAAAAGCATTTGATTATTTCGAAATGATTATGGACCATAAATTCACAAAAATTTATTAAGTTTTGAGTATTCACACAAGAAAAGCCTCTCGCCAAATTATGTCGCGTGTTGCATTTTTGTATTCATAGAAAATCCAAAAGGATTTTATAAGGATATTCTTGATATTTATGTGATTTAAGGTTACGACTCATGGCATCCATACTTTCAGTACAAATATTTTCTTAATTTCAGTCCTTTACTACCTGAATTCCAGTCTTTTTATATTTTACTTTAATGGTGTTTTAAAGTTTAAACGCCATTCTTAATATCAGATTTCATATGCTTCTTTTTGCTACATCTTAAAATAAGTTAAATTGTCCACTTAAATGGAGCTTGAAAACATAATTTTCTCGTTTTAAGGCTTTTTGTGAAATACTGTTACACAAGATGATTTTGTTAGAGATTATGTTTCTGAAGATTTTTTCAAAATTTACGAAACAGAGACATTAAGCCCTAGACTTTGATTCTGTTCTTTATAGCTCAATTTATGGTTAACTCTACAAGTACTTGATCTTGGCAAAATGATCGTTTTTCCTCTCTCATATTGTTTTGAAGATACTATTTCTCAAAAGTGATTTCTGTGATACATTGTGATTTCAGAAGTTTAAAAGACAATTGATATCTTCAAAATATATAATACCTTTTTTAAAAGAAAATAAATTTTTAGGTAATAAAGAAAATTTTTCTCACAAATTATATGTGAAATTTATTTCATAAATCGTATAATTTTTTCTAAGGATGCTATCAATTGAAAACTGACTTTCGTTACGTAATTTTGTTGAATTTTCAGAATGTTAAGGAAAAAAATGACATCTTTATAATTTAAAAAATTCTCCAACATATAAAAAGTGTCATAATGGTATCCTGGTACGTATCAAAAATAGGTTTACCAGAAGGGTGTACATGAGTCATTCAAAAACATTAAAAAAAGACTTTTTAGGAAAGAATAAAGCAATCTCACAAAAAAAATCGTTTGTTTCAAAGAATTTTCTTTAAGTTTTCTCCATCTTTTTTTTTTGTTCTATAATTGTCTCTAATGAGCTGATCTTACTGATATTTATAAACATAATTTTCTCGTTTTGAGGCTTTTTGTGCAATTTTGTTATACAAGATGAATTTGTTAGAAATTATGTTTTTGAAGATTTTTTAAAATTTACTGAACAGAGACATTAAGTCATAGACTTCGAGTCCGTTCCTTAAAGTTCGGTTCTTGGTCAACTCTAAAAAAACATTTTCATTTTTGGAAGTTTAGAAAACTTTCCTTATGCAGATGAATATTGTGGCAATCTTTCAAAGACATTTTTTTGGTCTAAATTCGTTCATTTTCTTTTAGAATCTTCTTTTAAGAAACTGTCCAGGTTCGCCGAAAATATTTGTACATCCTAATGCTACATGCACCGAATATCGGTGAGCGTAGATGTAGCAACTCTTTTCATTCTAAGAAGTTTTCGAATTTTAATGGAAGTTTTCGACAAATGCGTATATTTTTTTTATTCTTTATACAAGAAGGTTAAAAATATTAAGTTAGACAAATGCTTCATTACATGTTTTTTGGTAATTAGTGTAATTGTAACTGAGCAAATAATGACACATAAAACTCCTCGTGCAAGATTATATTACGTATTTGATTGTTCAATAATACGTGTCTTTCTATGATGGGGTCTTTATTTAAAACCATATGTAAACACATTTTTTATATTCTCATCTAAATATTTGAAATTGGCATTGAACCACTGCCTAGGGCCTTATATATATATATATAGCAAAACGTTGTTAATAAATTATCAGTCATCAGTTCGAAAATTCTTTAAAAAATCAGTTTTCACTGCTTGGAAAAAATGAGGCTCATATTTGTAGCTCTGCTTCTTGCTTTTGCGGTTTCATTTAATTCTGTTGGTAAGTATAATAATTTAATAATGATATAAAAAAAATTCCATTTGGTTTGTTCATTTGAAGTACTTCCTCAAAACAAAAGTGTTGAAAATTTTCAGGAAAAAATGCCGATTTTATATCCTAATTCGAATTTAAATTGTTTTCTCAATTATTTATACTATGTGCGGGTCTCACGTGAAGCGATCAATTGTCCAACTTGTAAGTCAACGTGCACAGATGGAACACACCCAAGTGTGCACGTGCACATATGGTCCATTCCCAACTGTGCACGTCTTAGTTAAGACGATCACTTTCAAAGTTAGAAGTACACGTGCACAGATGGTACTCTCCCAACTATGCACGGCTCAGTAAAAACGATCAGATTTTCAACTTACAAGTCCACGTACAAATATGGTACTCTCCAAACTGCGCACGTGCACAGATGGGGCACTCCCAACTATGCACGTCTTAATAAAAACGATCAGATTTCCAACTTACAAGTGCACGTGCACAGCTGGTCTACTCCTAACTGTTAAAATGCACAGGTGGGAGTATACCATCTGTGTATGTGGACTTGTAAGTTGAAAATCTGATCGTGGAATTCAAAACGTGCAAAGTTGGGAGGGTACCATCTCTACACGTGGACTTAAGTTGAAAATCTGATCATTTCAATTGAGAAGTACATAGTTGGGAAGGTATCATCTGTGCACCTGTACTTGTAAGTTAAAAATCTAATCGTTTTAATTGAGACGTGGACAGTTGGGAGTGTCCCATCTGTGCACGTGCACTTGTAAGTGGGAAATTTGATCGTCTTAATTGAGACATTCACAGTTGGGAGTGTATCATATGTGCATGTGGACTTGTAAATTGGAAAATTTAATCGTATTAACTGAGACGTGCACAATTGGGAGTATACCATATGTGCACGTTAACTTGTAAGTTGGAAATTTTATCACTTTAAGTTAGACATGCAAAGTTGGGAGGGTACCATCTATGCTTGTCTAAATTTTAATGTGCAGAGTCGGGAGTGTCCCATTTGTGCATGTCCAAATTTCAGCGTGCGCAGGCACAGTTGTACCACCGGCCCTCGACGTTCAAAGTTGGGCCCAGAAGCGGTTGAGCCTTTTTTTAGGGAAGGGGGGCAGAACATAGATTTATAACAGTGTGTGGTAAAATTTGTAATAGTATGATCGATTTCTGGGTGGGGGCATTGGCTTCGTGCCCCCGGGCTCCGCCACCACTGGTTGGACTCGTGCAAAGTTGCTCCGTGCAAAGCTGCTCCATGCAGTCCAGTACCCCTCGTTTGGCTAGAAATTTGAATTTTCGATTCTTAATATCATTTTCGATGAGTAAAATCAAAAGGTTTTGTCAAGGAAGGCTAATTAATGAACTTCAACATTCTATTCTGCCCTAAAAAAGTATGCCAAAGCTCAATCCAATGTGATAACTTTTGGAAATTTCTAATGCTCACAAACTACAAACTACAGGAAGACTACCTTTGTAAAAACCGTTTTTTCTGACACAAAGTGTCTCAAAACGTGGAGATTTGATGAAAACCGTCGAAGACAAATTTCACATAAAACTGATACCTTCTCATTTATAGGAAGATAATGTTAAGATTTGTAATTCATTAGGTTTGATCATTTTCTTATAGAACTAAGTTCACAGTTCAAGAGAAGATGTCCTTTAGTTTTAGGGTTTGGATCGCCCCCACAACGAGATGAACCACCTACTCCTCCTCCCAGAAGTAATTGGAGAATTACATTTAGATTTAAAGGATTTAGGAAAGAGCCAAAGCCTTCAGGACCAGAATCAACATCAGGAACATCCGGAAAGCAAAGTCCTCCTTCAGGAGGCCCATATTCTCCAAGTGGTCCTCCAAGAGGTCCTTCTAAACCAGAAAATCGGCCCTCTTCGCAAAAACATCCTTCTGATGATTCTGACCATCCTGATGATCCTAGTGAGATCTTCTGGCCATCTTCTTTCAAACCTCACAGTCTGATGAACAGACAAGGAATTTAAAAAGCCAGTGTTAGATATTTCATGTGAAAACATTTTTCAGTTGAAAGTGTGTTTATATATACGCATTTTAATCTTATCAGAAACACGTTGTTCTCGAATAAAAACATTACAACAATAGAAATTTACATTTACTGATAATTTCCTTGTCTTTTATGCATTTCAACTTGCTGAAATAAGCAGAATTCTCATGTTAATTAATTTGAATATAAGATAGAATAGAATAGGCTAGAATTTGTAGTACTATCGACAAACTTATTTTCAGATAAAAATCGTTTATTTCGAAACGATATCGGACCGTGAAATCATAAAAAGTATTGACACAAGAAAAGTCTCGCGCCTAATATTAAAACAGTCTTAAACGCACTCGAATTCACAGAACTTAGAGAATATTCAGCCTCATTTATCTCGTAATCATGACAGGTGTAGATAAGCGTTTCTGCCTTTCCACCACTGAAATGGTCGTTTGTTTGAACTTCTCTCGGTGAACAGAATTAAGAATACAGTGCCTTGTATATATAGCGAATCTTTTTTAGAAAAATTGTCAGTACATCCAGAAATTCTAAAACAATCAGTATTCTCCAGTCAGAGAAAATGAGGGCCATATTTTCGACTGTGCTTTTTGTCTTTGTGGTTTTCCTTAATTCCATTGGTAAGTATGATTATATAAAATAATACTAACAAATGTTGCATTTTATCATCAGGAATAAATTTCTTTGAAGTACCCCCTGAAAATAAAAATTTGGAAGTTTCGTTGTGAAAAGTGCCGATTTTACTTTTGAACTCGAATTTGGACTTTGTTAATTGTTTACTTTGTAAGGGTGAATTTTTCGGGGTCGGTTCAAGTGACAAGCGGCAAGTCACATTGTGGCATGTCACATTTGCGGCATATAAACTCTGCGGCAAGTCACATTTAAGGTATGTAACATTTGCGGTAAGTCACGTTTTTCGCCAATTGTGAGAAACGAAGTTTGCGTAGACAACTTCAAGGTTATTTATTATTTCGCGTAAATATTTTCGAAGTAACATTTTGTTTTGTCCTTGCATTTTCAATTGCATAATATAGTTTATATAAAGAGAACAAGGATGATTTATTGCTTCCTTATAGATACTACATTTATTGAAATATCCTGTCTTTATTTATTTAATGAACAATTGTGAGAAATGAATTGAGTGCATACAACTCAAGGTTATGTATTACTTCAATTTAGCATTTCAAGGTTAAATTTTGATTCGTCCTCGTATTTTCTACTGCGAAATATAGTTTATATGTGAAAATAAGAACAATTTGTTGCTTTCTGTCTAAATAATGACGACTAATTTGATTAGAAAACATATTTGTTGTGAACATAAAACGTATATTTTAATTTTCCGTAAACATATTCAAGGTTACTCATGATTTCAATGACGCATTGCATTTAATGTTGCAAAACGTTATATCCAAGACGTATCTAGACGTGTTGATGTCGAGTGTCAAGTGTAAACTCGAGATAAGATACGTGTTTAGATTCAGACGTTCTGATTTTATAAATATAGTACTGCTGCACTGACCGTCTAAGGCAGCATACATTTTAGTTATTATACTCATTCTTTTCAGTAACACTTACAATCAGTGGGAAGCACAATGCGTCTGACATGCATTTTATCCAAACATTTATGCTCATTTTGTTCCGCACTTTCATTTTTAAACAAAAATATATTGACGCTTTTAGCTTGTAACACTCAATTTAAATCATTGCAGTTTTAACATAGGTCATGAGTATATAGCTCAGTCAGTAAAACCAATTTATCTAAGTGAAACAGTTTCAAGACAGTCTACAATGCCGCAAATGTGGCATATTGTCAAATGTGACTCGCCTCAATGTGACTTGCCACACTTTCGCCAGTTTGTCGTAGACTTAATATTTTTCCAAATGATGCCACAACGTAGCTTGTCGCAAATGTGACATAATGTCAAAGGTGACTCGCCGCAATATGACTTTTCGCATTTTTGCCAGTTTCATGCGGACTTAAAACTTTTCCCAAATGAAAGATGCCACAATGTGACTTGCCGCAAAAGTGACATGCCACTATTATGACTTGCGGAAAATGTGACATACCGCAATGCGACATCCCGAAATGTGACCTGCCATAGTCCGGCTCTGTCGGTACCCCAAAAGTAAATCAGATTACACTTTTTCCTGCTATTTCTAGCTGAAATTGCCCACGTTTTAAGAATTTAAAAATTCATTCAGTCTCACTGTTTTCTTGCAGAACAAACTTCACAGTCCAACAGAAATCCTTCAGGTTTTGGATTGCCACAAGCTGAACCACCTTCTTCTCCAAGAAATAATTTAAGTTCTAGACTTTTAATTAGAATCAAACTGGGATTCCAGGGAGAGCCACAAATTCTACGATCAGAAGGATCAGCAAATTCACCATCAGTATCAGGAAATCGAAATCCTCTATCAGGAGGTCCAAGAAACCATTCAAGACCACAAGCACGGAAAGGTGCTCCAAAACCTTTTTCTGGCGATGTTTACAGTCATGATAATCCTAATAACCTTTTTTGGATGAACGTACAAAAATAAAGAAATCAGTTTTGAAAAGTGTATCAGTAGTCCATTTTATATTGCAACATGACCAATATCCCTTCTGAAGTGTCAATGAATTGAGCTATGGGAAACTGAAACCGCCTAACTCCATTGAACCTAATCTTACAGGATAGACAAAACCTTTTAAGCAGTATAATTTGCAACAGATCTTTTTTGTATGTAAGCATAAAAACTGTTTTCTACACGGAACTCAATTTCGTCAAAAAGTGAAGTTAGGCGGTTTTAGCTTTTCATGGCTTAATTGTCAATAGTGTAATGAGCAAATAAAGTTATATGTCATATAGATCATAGTTTTTTTCCTAGAATAAGATATAAATACAAATACAAATAGTTTGATTCATTTCAGTAAGTAGAAAATTACGTTGATGAGTTCGAAGCAGTCTGGAACTCTGTTCTATTGCCGAAAAGTATCAGTTCGACTGCTCTTTAGAATATCAGAGTTT
Source organism: Melikaiella ostensackeni (assembly GCA_032362435.1). NCBI lineage: Eukaryota > Metazoa > Arthropoda > Insecta > Hymenoptera > Cynipidae > Melikaiella > Melikaiella ostensackeni. The sequence goes on along the minus strand of JAUMHM010000050.1, from coordinate 19,932,786 downwards.
CTCTCTCTTTTCTTTTTTTTAAAAAGTATTTCTTATTAGCAAACACTATACTTAAAAATGGTCATAATTGATACTGAGAATTACAACTGGATAAAGACCATTTTTAGTTAGACTCTCAATCGTATTCTTACATTTTAGGATGAATTAAGTAGAATTAGAACTAAAAATTTTCATTTCTATCAGATTGAAAACTATCAAAAATTTTATTTTGTTTCTTTTAGTGCTTTGGAAGCTTCCAATCTTAAAAAATTTCACTCCTAAGCATGTAAACTCGAAATTTTTTACCTTGAAATGTTCCTGGCACTAAACTAGCTGTGAATTCAATCTCGTGTGTTTCCACTTTTTCCACTGTGTTTGTATTTACCTGTATAATTATATGGCGCTCATTTGACGAGCAGGTTGCTTCCTTATTATTATTAATTAGCAAACATATTTGCTTCCACTTAGAAGGAGTAAAAATACAAAAATGCAAGTAGGTCAATCAATTCGACTCGAGACAAGGTGTTTCTTCTATTCTTGTATAAACTTTCAATTACGTTAATGAAAAAAAGTTTTTCTTTAAAATCAGATTTTTCAAATATTATGAACGACCATAACCTTCTTACTCTTTATCAAAGGGTATTAATATTAAGGGTCAATCGATCCGTTTTGAATCAAGGAATCTTTCATACTCTTGCATCAATTTTAAATGATGAGAATAAAAAACGTTTTACTATAAAAAGTCTTTAAAAAAAATTATAAAAGTACATCAAAAATGTAAAGCTCAATAAATAAAAAAATCCTTGATTCAGTTTTCGATACCAGCGCTGAAAAAAAACCCTCGAAATCGCTCATCAAAATGAGTATTTTTTTAGTATTTTCAATTTAATTATGTATATTTGAGGAGATATGCGAAGAAAATTGTTATGGAGAAGCAATAATCATTTATTCTCCTTCGTGGGGTGTCTTTAATACTCATTTAAATTATGTAAAGCTTTTTATAAGAGCTTATCTTAACTTTTTTTAAAAATAATTCATATAAACATGTAAGATTACTATTTTTGAAAAATCAGTCCATAATAATTGTCTTTTAAGAACCTAGAAATAAATTGAATTCATATGAAAGAACTCTCTGTAAAAATGCATGTAATAAATGTCACGACATAAAACAGAACAATTGTTATTAATTTGGGGGTTTTTTAAGACTAATTGTAAGTCGCTGAAAAAGGAAATGACATTTATTCATTTCTCCGAAGAAGCGTTTTCGAGATATTCGCAAAAAACGTGTTTTTTGGCTCTTTTTTGAGTTACTGGTATAAATATTGATAACGGTTGATCCAATCAACATAAACTGTGTTTTATTGGAAAGGTATGATCTTCCACTTTCCGACTACATACTGTCTATGTCAATCGGATAAAATTTTTTTGGATTACAGACGATAAAAGTAAAAAAATGTGGATCGATTGACACAAACAGTATATCGTCGGAAAGAAGAAGAACATACCTTTCGAATGATGTACACTTCACACACGATGAACCAATTTGTAAACTAGTGAATTCATTGAATCCCATGAAACTATTTAAAATTCTGTCGAATGTCCTGAAATTCTCGGGAACTTTTCTAAATCCATTTAATTCTTTCGAAATCCCTTAAATCAATTTAAATCCATCGAAACCTTTTGATATCTCATGAAACCCCGTGAGACAAAAAAATGGATGGAAGGTTTAAATTTCATTTTTGACCATGGTCTGGATTCCACCCACTGTCAAAATAACCATTCTTGTAATTAAAGTACAATTTTATTTTATTAGATTGCTTCTTAGTTTATTTTAGTTACAATCTAGATATGATCTGCTTGTATTCAAAATTCAGCATAAAAATCCATAACATTGTGAGAAATGGCGATATGGAAAAACAAAAATCATACACATGACAATGCAATCACGCATTCTAAAATCCGGCTGTAAAACCGACGAGGACAACAAAATCTTATCAGAAAAGAATAAACTTAAATGCTTTTGTTTTTCACTTGTTGTCGAATTTTTTTCTATTTTTAGTTAACAGAAGAAAATAGATTTTGTCCTTGAATAATCGGTTTTAATCGTGTTTTTTTTTAAATGCATTTTTTCATGGTTAAATTACGGGAATCTTCAGATTTTAATTGAATGTAGCTCATTTTGTCTTTTGAGAAATACTCTAGTATTTTATGAAATTCAAGTTTGCAGTTAATTTTGCATTCATTGATATTAGCATCCAGTTATTGATAACAGAAGCCGTTTATATGAACATGGAGCTCTTCTTTTAATTCACATAATTTTATAAAACGATGAATTCGGTTATTTATTTTGGGAGAAATAATAACTTTACACTACTTTATTTTTTCATCATTATAAATTGGCTGTGGTTAAGTGAGGGGAAATTTAAGTACGTAAAGCCAGATTTCTTAGGTACCTAAAAATAACAAATAACTAACGAAATAACTGAAATAACGAATTTTAGACTTGAAAAGTGAAATACCTTTAGAAACAAGTAATGAATCAAAAGTTTTTGGAAAATCGCCCTGGATCCTCATTTAGTCAATATATCGTGACATTTTTCGACGAATCGGCTACAGGTCGACTGAAATTATCAAAATTCGAATTTTGGACATAAAGTGCAATATCTAAAACAGTTCAATCTTTGAGACCTTTAAACTAAAGTTTTTTCTGCTTTAAAAGCTTAAATACAAAAAATATTTGGTTTGAAATTTCTCAATTTTCGGCGGTTCCCAATTTTAAGTTTCACAATGTTCTACAATTTTGAATGTCCTATTTTGAAACAGTGTCCGATTCTGAAGTAGGTAATATTCGATGATAATTTATAAAATCAAAATTTTGTCGTTGTGACGCATATTTACCGGGACAGGGGGGGGGGTTAAAAAATCACCATTTTATTATATATTCGTAAAAATAAGCATTCAGTAGGCTTTGAGCGGATAATATCCTCTTCTAAAATTTATGACTCTTTTTTCAAAATTATGCAGGAAATCATTAAAAAAGTTTTGTGGGTCATTATATTTAAGGTTTCAAATTTCGGGTGAAGGACTCGCTTTGAAAATGGTACACTACGCGCCGTGTCAGAGAAAGGAACGTAATGGAAATTTATGATTCTTGATGAATAGCCGGAAAGTTTCGAAAATTTATGGAAACTTTCGGAAATTTGTGAGAATGTACGGAAATTTTCGAAAAAATGTGGTAATTTACGGAAAATTTTGACAATGTATGGAAATTGACGGACATTCGAGAATTTTTTAACGTGCGGAATCTTGCGCAAATATATGGAAAGTGAGGGAAACTTTTGGAAAATAATGCAGAGTTTTGAGAAAATTTATGAAAAGTTTTCGAAATTGTGAAAGGCTTTGGAGATTTATAAGAGTTCAGAACATTGGTTTTTTTCAAAGGATAATTTAGTAGCGTTTATGAGCTTTAAGTTTTTATTCTCAGTTGAGTATTCTTGTCACATTTTGAAACATTGAATGGTCTTTTATCATCTTAGAGACCAAACTCGGGAGACTGGTGCCCTCCTCAGTCTGCAACACAAACCGATTACAACTCCTTTGGTTCTGGCTTGGTTTCATACTTTCCTTTGCATGACCGAGGTTTGGTGGGACTGACGTTATGAATGGACACTCCACCTTATAACGAGTAAGCTGCTCAATTCGGATAGGATTTTATACTTATGGAATAAGTTTCTCACCTCAAGTTGTAGTTGGGTGTGTACTTTCAACAATGAATAATACAAATAATAATGTAGCCTTGGATAGGATTGACGCTTCTATTGACAAAAGGCATGTCCTCGGAAAAGTTTCAGGCGATGAATGGAGGTTAGATGTTTGGAATGCTAGAGGATGGACTCGAACTTTGGTCAGGAGTAGATAATGGATCGTATGGTACCCAAAGAGTCGGTCTGATTATGAATGAGAGAGCAAAACAACATGTCAAGAGAGATGTAAAAGATACCTTCTGTGGCTCGTTAAATGATATACTAGGGACTTGCGATCCCGGTGAAAGAATAAATATACTTCGAGATATGAATGGCTGGGTTGGTGTGCAACGCGACGGTAACGACACTGAACTGGGCCATTTCGGAGACCCGAAAACGAACAGTAACGGGGATAAATTGATTAGCTTATGCTTGAAAAAGGCTTGTTTATTATGAATACTTGGTTCAGACATAAAAATATCCACATGTATACTCGGTGCAGAAGAAGAAGAACTAATAATAAGCCGAAGCAGACGCGAGTTACAATAGAAAATTTGCAGAAACCAGAAGTATAATTGATATATTGTAAAAAGCTGAATAAATATTTAGAACGTCATGAAGAAGACTGGAAGACTGAATTGAATAATGAAAATGCAGAGGGTACACGGATAATATTACGGGATAGCATCTTTAATAGTGCATCTGAAGTGTGCGGTACTGCGGACGTGAGAAGAAAGACTGGAGATGCTTGGTAGAATGATGGAATCCGCGTGGCTATCAACGACAAAAAGCAAGCGTACTTGAGAATGTTAAATAGTGAAGGTCTTAGCGATGAGGAGAGCACTAGATTAGAAAATGAATATAGGGATAAAAACAGAAGAGCCAAGATACTAGTCAAAGATAACAAGGATAAAATCAAAGCGGAAGAAGATAAAAAAATGCAAAACGACTTCGAAGGAAATAAGAAACTATTTTGGAAATGGGTTAAGAAAATTAAGAATGGAAGTTCTAGCACTGAAGTAGTCGGAATCAAGAATGCTGATGGTGAAATTGTATGAGATCCATTCATAATGGTATGGGTCCTGTTACCGTCCAACGGTTGAGATAATAGTTCTTGCATTTTTGCTTTTATTTGCGTCAGTTTTTGGTCCAACCAATTTGTGACTGCTTAATACCTGAAATAATTAAGATAGCAAACAACCTGTTTGGCATTCTTATTTTGCGGCACATTTTAGTTCGACTTACTTGTGACTTCGCTAGCCTTGATTGTGTTCTTTTGGAATTTATTTTATTTTATTGTCAGGTGGTCACGGAAGCTGTTCTTTGAGCTTAGTGTCTCGGGATAACGCGAGTAGTTCTCGAAGTCACTTTCCAAGGCTTTCTCGAAGGCGTTCCCCAAGTCGTATTCGAAGAACCCACTCTCGAAGTCGTTCTATCAGTCAACAACGACGACGACGGCTTAGTCATGAAAGAGGCGGTTTTCGAAGCGAACATAGACGATACAACGAAGATCGACGTTCTCGAGGTCACGAAGGAAGTGTTTCTCGAAGAGAATATGATAACGATCGACGATCACGTGACAGCCCGTTTAGAGGTTATGATCGGCCTCGTCTTTCTCAAGAGAGGAGTTTATCTAGAGATGAGTATCTTCCTGATATTTGAATAATGAAGCAGATAAATAGGATTAATACATCGATCAAGTGGATTCTCTGGCTCCAGTTAGTGAGAAACCGCCAGATTCTGGCAGAAAGTCGCCAGTTCTTCATCTGATGTTAAACAAGAAGATCTGCAGATTTTTGGCGAAAGACTGGTGCCTCATCGAGTTTAAACTCCTGCAGTTCATGATCGCTTAGCTGAAATCTGGACTGATATTATAATTAAAGGTCTTCCATCGGAAGAGAGGAAAAAATTACTAAAGAATTTGCCTCTCCCCGTAAATTGTTTAATGATGGATCCTCCCAAATTAAATTTGGAGGTTAAGACTACTGCAGGCAGCACGATTCACAAAAGGGATGAGAGAATAATAGAAAAGCAGGAAAATATTTTTGCATCGCTCGCTGGAGTTAGCAAAACTATAGAACTAATTTTGAAGTGTAATTCGCCGGAGAAAAAAACAGTTTTTGGAATTTCTTAATGATATAATGAGACTTTTGGCAAATCTCCAACACGATGAAACCTTGATCCGCAGAAGCTTGATTTTGAAGAATATAGCAGCTCCTATTCGAGATATATCAAACAATCTACCATTTGATAATTGTCTTTTTATGAAAGATCTATCAGAGCAATTGAAAGTTGCCGAAGCTGTACAACAGTCTTCGAAGGATTTAAAGACAACTTCGAAAGCCTTGCCAGGAAAGGAATGAGGTCCAAGGAAACTTCAAGAGCCCGACCCGGCGAGACCAATTCAAACAAAATTTTCACTCCAAGGGCAACGGGTAGCAGTACAATTACGGCCAGTACCAGTTTCAGAAGCCGGCTTTTCGAGGCAAACCGACAAATCAGAAACTAGAACAAGCGACTGCAAAGAAAAACAACTAGAGGTAGATTCTCTTGCGAGTCGCTTAGCCATGTTTACGAAAATTTGGGCCAACTTCACATCAGATGTAACTATCCTGAGCTGGGTCTCAGGCTACATAATTCCTTTTCAGAAAAAGTGGTACAGCAGCCTCCTCCTATTGAAATAGTCTTGATCGAATTTTCGTTGTCCCTATGTCCGACGGTTCGGATCGATTGATTTTGAACATGCGTAGAATCAATAGTTTCAATCGAACGAAAAATTTCAAATCAGAAAATGGTAGAACGGTCAGACAACTTTTAAATCACGGTTCATTCCTGGCGTCAATTAATTTGGAGGATGGGTATCACTTAGTTCCAATTTCTTACTCGGACAGAAAATTTGTGAGATTTCTGTTTGAAGGTATGCTGTATCAATATACTTGCGAACCTTTTGGACTTTGTACAGCTCCTTGAGAGCCTTGGTTTTGTAATTAATAACAATAAAAGTCAGTTGATCCCATCTATTATAGGTAAATACTTGGGTTTTATTTATAATTCACAGAATATGACTATTGAACTCCCACAAGACAAGAAAGAAAGAGTAAAACTACAGATTAAGAAGTTTTCTAAATTGAACAAGTGCAGTATTTGAAAGTTCGTGGCCTTCGTAGGTACCTTAGGTGCAAGCTGCACTGCATTAACATATGTCTGGGTCCATATGAAGGAGTTTGAAAGGGAAAAGTTTTTGGCTCTGAAATCTAGTAACGGTAATTTTGACGCGTAGGTGTCCCTTTCAGCTAAGTTAAATCCGGATTTTCAGTGGTGATTGGATCATATTGACTGCGCAATAAGACCTATTTCACAACTTAAGCCTGTTTTAGAGATCCTTTTCAACGCATCAAGATCCGGTTGGGGTGTTTCTCTGATGGCCACCGAACGCACGGTTTTTAGAGTGAACAAGAGAAGTTTTGTCACATAAATTATCTTCAACTGTTGGCAGCTTTTTTCGGACTTAAATGCTTTGCTAGCCACCTAAAAAATTATGACCTCCTATTGAGGATAGATAATACCACCGCCATTGCTTATATTGATAAGATGGGCGATATTCAGTTTTCGAAACTTAGTTCATTGGCCAAAATGATTTGGGAGTGGTGCGAACAAAAGGGAGTTTGGATTTTTGCTTCTTATGTTCGATCCCGAAAGAACGTTAAAGCTGATCTCAAATCCAGACGATTAGAATCAGAAACAGAGTACTCCTTATCGCATTCTGCATTCCAAGCAATTTGTCAAAGTTTTGGTGATCCACAAATCGATTTATTTGCGGCTCGAGTTAATGCGAAATGTCAACATTTTGTTTCTTGGTTTAGAGACCCTAGATCGATAGAAGTTGATGCTTTTACTCTGTACTGGTTTTCTCTTCTCTCTTAATTTCTGATCAAATTCATTTCAATCCAAACCCTAATCTTTTACGTTCTCTGAATAGACAGAGACATCCACTTTGAGAAAAGATTACCTTGGTTGCCGGTGTGCAACTCAGCCTACATTGTTTATTCCTTATTATAAGCAAAACGAGATTGTTTGTGTAGATTCGACCTTAGAGGTATATTTAGAAAAGACTAAAGATTTACGGGGTATTGAGACTAAGCTGTTTATCGCTCTCAGGAAACCGGACTCAGCTGTCTCTGGCCAATCTTTGAGCCGTTGGATAAAGAAAGTTCTCAAAGACAGCGGCGTTGATACTAACATTTTTGACGCTTACAGTACCCGCCATGCTGTGACCTCAGCAGCGAAGCGAAAAGATGTCGCTATTGATATGATTAAGAGAACTGCTGATTGGATAGAAAGTTCTGCTACGTTCGCTCGTTTTTATGACAGGCCTGTTGTTTCAACGCAAGGAGCATTTGCAAATGCTATTTTGAGTAAAACTTAATTTCTGCAATTTATTTCCAAATATAATTGGTTTGATACGTAATTGCCGTAATGTCTTTAAACAACTACATTTTAATCTCGAGGAAGAGGCGCGAAATACAATTCACTGATTAAACAAACTTACCTGTGAGTGAAGTTCTATTAGAATTGCATGGAGCGCCTCTTCCGAATACATCATTCCCGCCCTTTTCAATTTCCCTTATAATTTTATAATATTTATTAATCATACAATTTGATCCTCAACGTATTACGGCTGTGCTTTAAAGAATGAGAATCTGGTAGGGAGTTGCGCAACGGACTGGCTGTAAACTTTTTTACTTTGAAGATTTTGACGACATCCGTACATAGTGCGGGCACTAAATTTTGACCTTGAGGAAGAGGCGCTCCATACCGTTCTGATAGAACTTCACTTACAGGTAAGTTTGTCTAATCAATAAATTTCCTCGCATCCGCATGCCTCCAACGAATAGTTATTTCATCATTTCTTTCGTACAAAATTCTATTTCATTTTTTAGATAAGCTAAAATGTTGCAAAATTGCTAGTCTTGCTGAATCTTGTGTGCGAGAGACAGAAATATGATAAGCACGCCTCAAAGGGTGGAGCTTGTTAGCGAAAAAAAAAATTTGGACAGCCAATCACAGTAGAAAAATTTTCAGGAAAAAAAGGGGTTGATAAGAAAAAAAGTGTCAAAAAAATTGCCTGCAATATAGTCATCATCAGGGGGACGGTCAGCCTGGGCCAGGCATTGTCTGGAAACCGGTACCCTTGCGGCAGGGGGGTAGCTCGTCCAGCGGACGGATTTTGGCCTCGCGCGACCTTCCCATTGTTTGAGATTAGACACAGCTGAGAAAAATCCAAATTTTTGACAATATTAATTAATTTATCTTTAATAGACTGCATTAGCCTTATTATAATATTACGAGTAAAGAAAAAAAAGATTGAAAAAAATCGATTAATATTTTCAATCACAGTTGATCTTTAAACATTTTTTTATTTTTCAATTATCTTTGAAGATCCCTTCTACCTTATAGGTCAGTAAATCTGTCATTTTTGTGGGAAGAAAATGGCCAAAGCTATTTTATTTCATAAATCGTTATTGGGGCATGTGAAGAGCACGAAACAAAGTTTTCGGGACTCCCCCCTTTGGGGGTTTTGAAAAAAGTCAAAAAGTTTTTGGATTTGATTTTCCGTGAGAACGGTAGATCGTAGAGGAAAAATTTTTTATACAAAAATTGTAGAGGACTCTATTATCTACAAATTATCTCACGTGGTCGCTGCGCTACAACCAAAAATGCACGAAACAGAGGGCGCTAAAGTTGCCAAAAATCAGTTTTTTCTCTTTTTCAA
>JAUMHM010000050.1:19909162-19923191 GCA_032362435.1 Melikaiella ostensackeni | reverse complement strand
ATCTTTGATTCGGTCCGTCCACTCAAGACGTCGACCGTCTCGCCGATCCGTCATCGTATTCTTTTCCAAATTACTTGCAGCACCCCGAGCTTTAGGGCAATCAGCACTGTTTGCCGACGCATTGTCGGGTGCTCTGCGCGTTCAATCATTTTGAACCGCATTCACAACTGGGTTTGGCGCTATCATAGTTGTTCCCACGAGAAGCTAGGTAAGGGTTCGTCACCCTTGCAGAGCTCCGCATGCAAGGGTAAGGTTCTTTATTTTGTTTAGTAACATATTTTGGTTTCATTCTAATAGTCCGGTGCTTAGTATTGTTGTAAGACAGAATTAAAGAAAGTCGCCAGTTCGTTCATCCGAGGTTGAAGAAGAAGATCTGCAGATTTTTAGCGAAAGACTTGTGCCTGATCGAGTTTTAGCTCCTGCAGCTCGTGATCGCTTAGCTGAAATCTGGACTGACATTATAATTGAAGGTCTTCTATCGAAAGAGAGGAAAAAATTACTAAAGAATTTTCCTTCCACCGTGAAGTGTTTGATGAAGTATCCTCCCAAATTGAATTTGGAGGTCAGAGCTGCTGTAGACAGCACTATTCAGAAAAGAGATGAAAGAATAATAGGAAAGCAGAAAAAGATTTCTGCATCGCTCGTTGGAGTTATAAAAACTATAGAATTAGTTTTGGAGTCTAATCCGCCGGAAAAAAACAGTTTTTGGAATTTCTGAACGGTGTAATGAGATTTTTGGCAGATCTCCAACACGATGAAACCTTGATTCCCAGAAGCTTGATTTTGAAGAATATAGCAGCTCCTGTTCGAGATATGTTAAAAGATCTACCATTTGATAATTGGCTCTTTGCGAAAGATCTATCACAGCAATTGAAGGCTGCCAACGCTGCACAACAGTCTTAGAAGGATTTAAAGCCAACTGCGAAAAACTTGCCAGAAAAGAAAGGAGGTCCAAAAAACTTCAAGAGCCTGATACGGCGAGACCAGTTCAAATAAAATTTCTACTCCAAGGGCAACGGACAGAAGTACAACAGTCTCCTCCTACTGAATCGTCTTGGTCTGCATAAGAAAAATTAAAGATTCGTGGCTTAATTGATGTTTTATTGGGCAAAGCAGCGATAGAAAAATGCGATCCTCATCTTGAGCAACTTTTATCTGGAATTTTTTATGACCCTAAGTCCATCGGTTCGGATCAAATGATTTTGAACTTGCGTAGATTAAAAAGACTAATGTCCAGGTGACTTGTTAGTTAGTTGAGAGCCTTGGTTTTGTTTTAAATAATAGGAAAAGTCAGTTGGTCCCGTCTATTATAGGTAAATACTTGGGTTTTGCCTATAATTCTCAGAATATGACTAGAGAACTCCCGCAAGACAAGAGAGAAAGAGTAGAACTACTGATTAAGAAGTTTTCTAAATCAAACAAGTGCAGTATTAGAGAGTTCGCGGCCTTCGTAGGTACCTTAGATGCAAGTTGTACAGCATTAATATACGGCTGGGTTCATATGAAGGAGTTTGGAAAGGAAAAGTTTTTGGCTCTGAAATCTAGTAACGGTAATTTCGACGCATATGTGTCCCTTTCAGCTAAGTTAAATCCGGATTTTCAGTGGTGGCTGGATCATGTTGACTGTGCAATAAGACCTATTTTACAATTTCAGCCTTAGGAAGATCATTGATGATTCGGCTAGAGGGATAGTTGTTGTACCACTTTGGTCAGCTGAGCCCTGGTTCCCTCTATTATCTTCTCTCTTAATATTTGATCCCATTTATTTTAAACCGAACCCTTATCTTTCACGTTCTCTGAATAGACGGACTCATCTACTTTAAGAAAGGATTACCCTGGTTGCCTGTGTGCTCTACGGGAAGCGCTTGCAAGGAGAAGTGTTCCGGAAGAAGCATTTACAATCATGCGGTCTTTTCTGTCAGATTTTTCGACCAGGCAGTATGATTCCCGTTTGAAAAAGTGATGGTGATATTGTCTACGAGATAACATAGATATGTACAAGCCGAATATTCCACGGATTATAGAATTCATTTTTAAAGAATTTGAAGAAAGCGCATCTGTGGGTACTCTTTAGAGTTTCCGTTCTGCTATTGGTCCTTTGCACGGTCCAGAATTGAGTGAAGATGCCCGAGTTAGAAGGCTTCTCAAGGGTCTAGCGAATCTTCGACCTACTAAGCCTAGATATGAGATAACTAGGAATCCTCAGCTTGTTTTGGACCACATAAGCAGTTGGGGTTCCACGGTTAATCTTTCTCTAGAAAATCTTAGTCTTAAGTTAATCACTCTCTGTGCCTTAACTGCGGCTCCCCACATGCAGACTCTTGCAGTAATTGATATTCGAAATATTGAAAGACATAATGCTTCTATTCGCATTAAGATACCTGACAGAATAAAGACTTCACGGGTCAGGAAGACTCAGCCTACATCGTGTATTCCTTATTATAAGCAAAACGAGATTGTTTGTGTAGCTCCAACCTAAGAGGTTCATTTAGAGAAGACTAAAAATTTACGAAGTACTGAGACTAAGCTGTTTATCGCTCTCAGGAAACCGTACTCAGCTGTCTCTAGCCATTCATTGAGCCGATGGATAAAGAAACTTCTCAAAGACAGCGGCGTTGATACTAACATATTTGACGCTTACAGTACGCGCCATACTGCGACCTTAGCAGCAAAGCGAAAAGATATCGCTATTGATATGATTAAGAGAACTGCTAGTTGGACAGAAAGTTCTGCTACGTTCGCTCATTTTTATGACAGGCCTGTTGTTTCAACACAAGAAGCATTTGCAAATGCTATTTTAAGTGAAAGTTAATTTCTGTAATTCATTTTCCTAATATAATTTGTTTGATACGTAATTGTCGTAATGACGTTAAATAACTACATTTTGGTCTAACTAGTCTCATGTAAATTCTCTATATCTAAATCCTTAGCTTATGGTTGTTTTGATGTAGCCATACCTCTTAGCATGATATTTGGTTTTCCTTAAGATTATTGCAAAATCATTGTCAATGCTAAACATGAACTTATTTTGACAAGATCAAAAAGTGATGCAAATGCCATCTTGCAAACAGCCCCCATTGAGCTGTATAAAATTGAAATTAATAATGTAGAGTAGTTATTGCCTGGCGTTAGACTCTCAGATTCACGAAAATTTCAGTTGCTAAAATATATTGGAAAAAATTTATCAATTCCGATAAGCTTTCAAACGTGGGAATTGTATAAACGTCCCCTACTTCCGACTACTTCAAACCGTATTCGGACTATAAAAACCTCAACGCAATTGGAAAAACCAAGATTTGTTATAATAGGATTTCAAACAAATAGAAGAATTATGCTAATATCAACTCTAGCTATTTTGATCATTGCAATCTAACTAATTTGAAATTAATTTTGAATGATCAGTGCTACCCTCACAGTAATTTGAATCTCCATATTAATAGGAATAGGTATGCTCTGCTTCGTGAAATGTACACAAACTTTCAAGCTAATTACTGTGGTAAAAAATCACAATCATTCTCATCCAGAGGAGAATTTATTGATTATTCGCCTTCAGTTGTTATTGACTGTTCTAAACAAAACGTGTCACTGAAATATGGACCAGTTGACGTTCGTTTGGAATTTTAAACTAGTGAAAATTTTTCCGCTCAAACGTCAGCATATTGTTTGATTTTGCATGATCGTATAGTAGAGTGTAAACCAATAAGTGGCGGAGTGAAAAAGTTGGTATAAAACTATTGTGACCAAGTAGAAATAGTTCAGTTACGTTAACGATGGAGTACATGGTGGATGTGTAGAACTTCAAGTTACCAGTAAATAAATTTGTATTAAAAGAATTGGCTATATTATCAATCTTTTCAATCACCCTGCAAATGAAACTGGAATTGAAATATGAGACTATGAATATTTGGGTGGAATGCAATCATCATAGAATAGCTTGGAATTCTAGTAATTTATCGTATAATTTAATACCTGTAATGATCGAGAGCATTTCAAACGATGCGACAAAAATTGATGTAAAAAGATTGTAAAGAGAGAATTCACTAAAATAATATTTTGAAATATCAACTGAAATTGTTGATATGCTTAATTCAGAATCCCCCCGCTACAGAGACCACGTGAGATGTTTACAATTGATTATATCAAATGTACGCATCATATGTATGAAAAATACACTGATTGCGCAATCGAAAATGTAATTTTATTAAAAAACTGGATGTCCTTAGAGCGGTTCGGCTAGATTAGTTTTCAGTTTATAAATTTACTTATAGTCTACTTATTTTGAAGTATAAGGTAATGATTATTTGAAAATAAATAAAAAGGGAATGAAAATACATTGAAGTTGTTTTTTCTCTCAGAGTTCTTTCTCTCCTTATAATGAGTGTGGATGGTAGATATATCCGAACAGCAGGTCAATGAACATCGTTGTATTGTGAGTTTAAGAATCATCGTCCTCGACATTGACAGATAACATTTTACTAATCAGGTTACGTCTGATAGCTGCTGCGATCTGAGAAAACGTACTGCATTCAATATTTACGATAGAATTAAAAAGCGGATGAGTTTATTTAGAAGTAAATTTACTTCAAAGCATGATTATCAGATTGCATTAAATAAAAAACACCTATTTAGATTCAAATTATTTTGTTTGCTATTATCTATTTTCAAATTTTATATTCAACTATCAAGTATTTAAATAATTGTACAAGTCTACATATATTTATAATGTATATATTTTTACAATCTAAAAATTATTCACTCTATTTTATCTCAATTCCATACTAATTCACCTCTTATTCCTCCACTCATATATTTAATAATAATAATATAATAATAATAATATGCTCTAAAATATGCTCTCTAAAAATATGCTCAAAAAAGCATCCAGAGGTGACTAATGTCACCTTCAACGCCCTCGGAAGCTGCATAAGAACAACAGCGGTGAAGGATAAACTGCAAACTACATCATACACCTAAGTGTGTACCTACTACAACATCACTGCAATACGTTTCAAGCTTCGTAATTAGTAATTAAATTTTTAATATCTTTAACTCATCAGGCACTTGACTTAGTCCGTGGCTGATGATGACGCACCGGGGTTTCCGAGACAAAGTTTTTTTGGAAGTTGATTTTTAGTCTCAGACATTCGACGAGGGACCTCATGCCTCAGTTTACAAAAATGAAATGATTTTTTTTTGTAATAAATTTTCTTTTGTGTTAAATACTAAAAACATCTTATTTAAATCTGCAGTTATTGAAAATAAAAATAATTCCAGCAAATTGTGATGCGCATGCGGAGTGTCTGCCTGAAAGTAGTTATAAACAATGTGGTAAGTTGGTGAAAGGAAAATGAGTGTCTGATAAGATGCTGGTCATGATTTCAAGCCCCGGTCGAGGCGCTCATATTTTTATTTGTTTTCATTTTTAACTTTTTCATATATATATATTAGAATATGCATGAAAATGATGAGAAGACAATTATTAAATGAATTCCTAAAAATTTCAAATTAATTGTCGGGGCCCACGAGGGCCCCTCAAAGCCAACCATGAAGGCAACCACGATGAAAGCTCCTGTTGGATCCTTATGAATGAGCATGTCGTTTCCATGACTTTAAGTTCTGAAAAATTGGAATTTGAGTTCATTTTAAATTATAGAAGACTGTAAAATTTCTTTTAGAGATTTTAGTGAAGGATTTTGAAATTTGGCAAGGAAGAACTTTGGAAGTTTTCTTTCTCCAAAATGAATAACGTTAACAATTATTTCCAATTGGAAACAAAAACAATTCAAACAGAATAGGTTTTCAATTTTGAAAAGGAAAAAGGGTGCCATATTTCCTTATTATTTTATTTTTATTAGTTACTTTTTTGTATTGATGTTTGAAGATTAAATATCAATGTCATACATATATGAAATAGGACATATGTTGTTTTTAAGATACTTTTTTCTTTTCTGAATCGTCTTTATCATTTCGAGTGTTTTTATTTTCAACCCCTCTTTCACTCCCTTTTATGTAAAGCGGTCGTTCTGGTTGAGAAGGAATGGAGGAAACGGCGCCATTTGATTTGAGAATCTTTTCTCTCTCGTTGTAAGAAACTCGGTCTAGTCAAATCCAACCTTTTTTCAACGCCTCCCTCAGAAATCGTTAAAAGAAAGACAAACTTTTAACCCCGAAGCCCCCATTGCCCCCTTCTTTCAATACGAGGGAACCTCTTTCGCGCTCCATTTCCAATTTGCATTTAGTGCTAATCGTAGAAAAAAATCGATAGCTACGTGTACATCATTCTTTCTCATTCTTCCCTGTCGACACCCTGTTGAGAAAATCCATTAGGGCACCTATCAAATTTCGGATGTGAATGGATAAAAGTTTTGTTGGACTTCGATTCTAATTCTTGTGGGAAATTCAGATGGATTACATTGAGCTTAATGATTATTTATAACTTTTAGTGGATTGATGTATGGATTTTCATTCAAATGAAAATTTATTCTCTGAAAACATCCATCCACGAAAGTAAATATTTCTTAAAAAAAAATGATCAAGTATTGATAAATGCTTACTAGTTAGCTTTTTTTAAGGTTATGATTGGTTTCCTCAACGCAAATGGATATTTTTCAGTAAAAATGATCAAGTATTGACGAAAACTAGCTAGTTTGAGTTATTTGAGGTTATATTCGTTTCTTCTCAACGGAAATGTGCACTTTTAAGTGAAAAGCATCAAGTATTGATTAATGCTAACTAGTTAGCCGTATTTGAGGTTATGCTTGGGTTTTCTCAACGGAAATGATTATTTAAAAGATAAATGGTCAAGTATTGATAAATGCTAACTAGTTAGCTGCATTTCAGGTTATGTTTGATTTTTCTCAACGAAAATTGATATTTCTGAGCAAAAATCATCAGTATTGATAGACTAACTAGTTTGCTGTATTTGACGTTATGTTTGGTTTTTCTCAACGAAAATGAATATTTTTAAAGAAAAATGATCAAATATTGATGAATGCTTACTAGTTAGCCTTTTTCAAGGTTATGATTGGGTTTCTTCAACGCAAATGGATATTTTTAAGTAAAAATTATCAAGTATTGATGAAGACTAGCTAGTTTGAGTTATTTGAGGTTATGTTCGATTCTTCTCAACGGAAATGGTCACTCTTAAGAAAAAAGCATCAAGTATTGATAAATGCTAACTAGTTAGCCGTATTCAAGGTTATGTTCGATTTTTCTCAACGTAAGTTTTATACTTCTAAGCAAAAATCATCAAGTACTGATAGACGAACTAGCTTTCCATATTTGACGTTATGTTTGGCTTTTCTCAACGAAAATGAATATTAAAAAAAAATCAAGTATTAATAAATGCCTACTCGTTAGTCTTTTTTTAAGGTTATGATTGGGTTTACTCGACGCAAATGGATATTTTTATGTAAAATAATGCTTTTCACTTAAAAACACCCAATTCCGTTGAGAAAAAACAAACACCACCTCAAATAACTCTAACTAGTTAGTCTTCATCAATACTTGATGATTTTTACTTAAAAACATCCATTTTCGTTGAGAAAAAAATAATCATAACCTCAAAACGCTCTAACTAGTTTGTCTTCATCCATACTTGATGATTTTCACTCAAACATATCCAATTCCGTAGATAAAAATCAACCATAACCTCAAATAACTCTATCTAGTTAGTCTTCATCAACACTTGATGATTTTTACTGAAAAATATCCGTTTCTGTTGAGAAAAATTGAACATAACATCAAACAACTCTTACTAGTATGTCTCTATCATCACTTGATGATTTTTACTCAAAAATATCCATTTCCATTCAGAAAATTCAACCATAACCTCAAATAAATCTGACTAGTTAGTCTCTCTCAATACTTGATGATTTTTACTTAAAGATATTCATTTCCGATGAGAAAAATCAACCGTAACCTCAAAATACTCTAATTAGTTAGTCTTCATCAATACTTAGTGATTTTTACTCAAAAATATCCGCTTACGTTGAGAAAAACTAAACATAACATCAAACAACTCTTACTAGTTAGTCTTCATCAATACTTGATGCTTTTTATATAAAAATATTTATTTCTGCTGAAAAACCCTTCTTTTTCCCCAATGATAGATTTTCAATAATAGTTTAAATAATATTTTCTTCAGCCTGTTGACTTTTGCCATCGCACAAGCAATATATTCGTTGCGCCATTCATTCATCATTATAAAAAAAACCTGCCCTCATTTACCGACCTAAACGCTTTCTTACAACCGCGAGACACTCTTGTTAGTCTGCATTACATGTTCAAGTTCATGCGCTCTGCAGATATCGTTCGTATGAGGAAATTTTCATCTGTCGAATTAGAGTTCTGCGAAACGATACCCTACCATCCGATTCGTGCTATCAACGGATCGGTTCATTCGATTCGATCGACCCACCGATCGAATGTCGCAAAACCGACATTCGATTCGTTCTATCGCCGGATCGGTTTTCTCAATTCGATCGGCTGGCCTTTCATTATCTAAAATCCAATATGCGATTGATTTTAATGATTAATTAATTTATATATAATAAATAGTTACGTATCAATAATATATTAATATTAATATTTAAAAATTATATATATGCATATATAATTAATTTTCTTTCGTCAAACAACAGTTTTTCTCAAATTTGTTTCCTACATTTGTGGCGTTTGAATTAATAATTGTAGAATGGGAAATTTCATGTAATATAAAATACATGTACATCAAATTTCCATTCATTCTTTGTAGTATTGAATTGAAATTTTTAACCTATAATATTTTTGTATACCTGTAATATTATAAAAAGAAAAGTGGAACCGATTTCAACTGATTTTAACCTCTTTTGAATGAAAGTTATTTGCAGATGGGATTTTTTTCTTGACTACAATTCTTTGGCATCCTACAAACAATTTACGACCCAGTTTGAAATAATCAATCTAGCCCTTTTTGAAAAATAATCAATTCTTCGGTTTAATTGCGTTTTGAGGAAAAAAATTGCCAAAAATATCATTATAATTCAATTTCTAAATTCCTTTTTCAGTATAATTTGAATATTAAAAATTGGAAAGTTTGAATATTATCATTGTTTCCCAATTAGTCACTTACAAAGTCGAACTTGTGAGTAATGGGCTTCACCATTCATATCCTTAGTTTAGGTTTGTGATTAAGTTAAATGAATTTTTTAAAAATGTGTTAAGTAAGAAATTATAAATTCAATAGTATTTATTATATTATGATATTTTAAACCTATAATAAGAATATGAATTGTGAAGCCCAATATTGACAAGAAACGACTAATAGGTACATAATAATCTCACTTAAAAGTTTCGGGTTCAAAAAATTTGTTATTAGAATAAAAAGGATATTCGAAATACGCTTATAATGATCAGGGTTGGCCACTTTCATCACCAAAAAAATATTCCCGGTTTCTTCCCGGCTCACAAAAATTTTTCCCGGTCATTGGAAGTCGAGCCAAAATTCAAAAGTTCAAACTGTTAGAGCTGACGATTTTTTCATTTGAAGTAATCAAAACTAAACCACAAACTAAAGCAGCCAAAACTAAACTCTCCTGAATTTTCAACAAATTTTCAAAATTAAAGCTTACAAAATTTATCATTTGAAAAATTTGATTTAATCGTTTAATAATGAACAAGATTCAAAATGGAAACCTTTTAATTTCAAAAAGTTTTATTTTATAGCCTTCAAAGCAAATATTATCCTAAAACGAAACATTCAAAATGGTAAAGTACGAATTTCACAAACTTTAATTGTACAAATTGAATGGCAAAGGCTGGCAGAGGCCTTCAACTCTCATCACTCATTAAGCAGTCAGAACAAAATATCTCAAAATATACTAATTAAATGTCGCCACTTTTATCGTTGGGAAAAATTCACGGTTTTGAATTTTTTTAAGTTATGGAAGCATATGTTACATATGTAAAAAATTATGAGTATTTCAAAAATTAATCAACACTGTCATTTTTACTGTTCACAATATTGAAGAATTGACAGCAGCAAATCTATTAAATTGAATAGTTTTGAGTTTTTATTCTTCGAAATTGAACCATTCAAAAAAAAATCACTCAAAATTGCATAATTTTCTATTCTACACATTAAATATCAGAGAGTCTTCAATTGAAAATATTCCAACTTGAATTTCCCATTCCAAATTTTCAAAATCGAACTACATATTCCAAAAAAAAACGTCGAAAATTACATTATGTTACAATATGAACGTTCAAACATTGTTAAAATTCAAAAATTTTCAATTGAAAATATTAAAAATTGAACTATTAAAAAAACGGTCAAAATTACATTCTTTTGAAAAATATACATATTGAAAATTTAAGAATTTGAAATTTTATATTTTCAAAATTCATTCAAGGATTACTTCAAGTCATATTTTAGATCTTGAATTTCTTAACAGTGATTTTCAAACAAAAAATTCGAACTTTTCAGTTTATTATAAATATTAAGTGTAATATCGGAGAGGAGTATAAATTTAGGAAGAGCATTAGCATTTAGCAAGAGCATTTAGCATCTCGAAAAACGTTAAAGAGTGATTGATAAGGTAAGGAAGAAGGTGAGCCCGAAAGGAGAAAGGGGGTGGTGGGACAAAGAATGCAGGGAAAGTAAAGACAGGATGGAGGAGTTTAAGAAAATGAAGAAAAAGGGAAATAGAGAAATGGAAACTGGATTGCAGAAAAGAGATCACGAGAGAATGTTGAGTGAAAAAAGACAGAGGAAGAAGAAAAGGGACATGGAAGTGGTTGACAAATGGGTGAAGGATGGGTGGGACTGGAAAGTGATAAACAGAGAAAGAGGAGAAAGGAAGGAAATAAATGAGAAATCAGGATGGACGAGTGGACGTAATATTTCAAGATGCTTCTTGGGTGCGTGGAAAATGGGGTAGAGGGTGTATGAAGAAAGACGATAGCGGAGGATGAGGACAGCGGAAACGAGATTTGGAGGGAAGAGGTGAATGAGGCAACTGCAAGGCTGATAATAAACTAAGCAACAGGTGATGACTTGGAGCTGCTCAGGTTATGTGCTGAGGGAGGAAATAGAATGAGAGAAAAGAATATTAAAGAGAAACTGAGAAGAGGGGAGGGAAGCAAGATTGAACAAGTGTGTGTCCGGAAGATCATGGACAAAGAGAGGAGGGGTAACGTGGGACGTTCGAAATGGGAGGAGGAGAGTTGAGAAATGAGGTTTGAGTGTGGTTCGAAAGTAAGGGGTAGAAAATGGCAGGAAAAAGAGGAAGAGATAAGGGCAAGGCAAGGAGAGGAAACATGAGAAAAAATTTCGGAATCAAGGTACAAAATCTGGTATAGGATGGTGAAGAAAAGAATGAGGGGAAGCCAGTGTACCAGAAAAAAAGGAGCCCTTCAGTTATTCTCTTGACTTCGTACAGTATTCTTCTACATATTGATTTGTGTATGGGAAAGTGAATGTTATTCTTTTGACTTCGTTCAGTTATTCTTTCGACTTCGTACAGTATTCTTCTACACATTGATATACCTGTATGTATGGAAAAAATGTTTGTTTGAAATCTTTGAAGTGTTTTGCAATCTTTTGAAATCTTTTGAAATCGCAAAAGATGTCTTGAAATCTTTGTAAAATCTTGGAAATTTTCCTGAGATCTTTGAAATTTTTGTGAATTCTTTAATTATTGTGAGATTTTAGTTTGAGTTAACGTTTGTTGGAAATTTTTGGAGTGTTTTGCAATCTTTGGAAACTTTTTGAAATCGCAAAAGGTGTCCTGCAATCTTCAAAATTTTTTTGAATCCTTTGATTTTAGTTTAAGTTAACGTTTGTTGGAAATCTGTGAAGTATTTTTCAATCTTTTGAGATCTTTTGAAATCGCAAAAGATGTCTTGAAATCATCGTAGAATTTTTGAAATCCTTCTGAGATTTTCGAAATTTTTGTGAATTCTTCAATTTATGTAAGATTTGAGTTTAAGTTAACGTTTGTTTGAAATCTTTGAAGTATTTTGCAATTTTTTGAAATCTTCGTAAAATCTTTGAAATCTTTAAAATCTTCGAAATCTTTTGGAGATTCTACAGATATTTATTTATTCCTTGATTTATGTAAAAATCTAGTTTAATTAAACGTTTATCGAAGATGTTTGCACATAAATCTGTCTTGGGTCCTAGTTGAGGACGCACGTATGATTTTTTTTGGAAATTCAGTCTTCTTTATTTCTATCATAAAATAAAGTTATATGAAAAATAAAGTGAAGGCAGTGTGGCTCATATGGTATAATGCTTAGGTGATATTGCTACAAATTATCCATGAGTGGTAGTCCCACTGCATAAGGTTCGAATCCCATTCAGAAAGACTGAAGCGGTAGTGCGAAAGCTTTTCCTCCCAGCTGTGAATGTTTTTCTCTCATAAAAAATATTAAATCTTAACAATAACTATTACATAGCATTTCACTAGTTGCATCACGAAGCTTATGAATTTGTTTCTATTTCTGATATAAATAATTAACCATTTGAACATTTAATGATAATTATGAGTCTAGAAATACAACATTATTCGAAACAACTTTTAATTGATTTTCAGTCATCAATAACCTTGAAAATCAGTGAATTTGTCTTATTTTGCAGTACATGCAGTTATTTACTTCGGCAAACTTTTTCTCTCGTCAAATTGAGTGTTGGAATTTAGATAAAATATATATTAATTATAAAGGGTCTTTCTTTTGACTTGTTAAATAATCTGGACAAATAATCAAACAATTTCTCACGAAATACATTGATTTCCTATATTTTTTCAAACCTCATTAATTTTACACATTTATTTCACAAAGGGATTCTTAGAGAGTCAAAAAAATATACCTGTATATGGCAAAAGATGAAACCTGTAATAGTGGGAAATTGAATTTGAAAAATTCACTAATAATAATTTGAAAACATTGAAAAGAAGGAAAAGGCTTTTATTAAAAGTGATTTGGACTTCAAAATTCGATTCCTCGGCTAATTTCTACACAAAAGTTTATAGTTTCAATTAATTTGATTAAAGTCGAGCCATACGGTATTATTATTAAAACTTTGCAAACATTTTTTTCATATAGACTTTTGAAAATAAAAATAGATGAAAATGCGGTAAGCCTCAGAAAATTCTTTTTTTGAGTAACCTAAAATTATAATATGATAAATAAATAAATATATATATATATAAATATAAAATAAATAAATAAATAAATAATAAAAAACCTAAAATTTTCCACAAAATTGTTGAATTTTCAAGCGAAAAAGACGAATTTTCTACAGGGCAGTTGATTTTTCAACCCGAAAATATGAATTTTAAACAAAAAAGTTAATTTGCAGCCAAGTAGTTCAATTTTTAATTAAAATTATGGATGAAGCAAAAAAATGATTTTCTTACAAAGTAGTTTGACTTTAAACTAAGTAGTTGATTTTTTAACCTAAAAGAAGAATGTTGAAGATTGATCATTTTCAGATGAAAATTCAACTATTTGGTTGAAAATTCATTTGATTTGTTATGAATTCATCTTTTTGCTAGGATGCTAATCTTCTTGAGTGAAAATTCAACCACTTGGTCAAAAGTTGAACTACTTTGTTAATAATTTAACAATTTTGTTGAAAATTTATTTTTTTGTTGAAAATCAATTTTTTGAACTACAATTTTAACTTTTCCATTTTTGGTTAAGAATTGATTGTTTCTAGTATGAAATTCAACTATTTCGACAACAATTAATTTTCTGGTTAAAAATGAGCTTTTTGGTTGAAGATTTATATTTTTGAGTTCAAAACTCAACTGTTTTGAAGAAAATTCGCATCTTTGGCGTAAAAATTTTGACTGTTTTATCGAAACTTTGTCGTTTTGCGTTAAAAATTCTATTATTTTGGTAGAAAATTCAACCATTAAAGGACCCCGTAACACGCCTATGGGAAAAGTGGTTTCCGTTAATTTGGTTGAATTTTTTATATGTTACGTGTCTCGTCATTCTGAACAAATGTCTCAATGGGCACAAAGCCCAAAACTCAAAGGGT
>JAUMHM010000050.1:19882445-19899806 GCA_032362435.1 Melikaiella ostensackeni | reverse complement strand
GATCCTCACGAAGGACATCATCCATCTCAGCCAGATCTTGGGGCTTAGGAAGAACCTGGATGTCGATGTTTCTCCTCATCCTGAAATCGCCATCATCTCTTGGAAGATGCCTGATTTCCGCGGTTGGTCTTAATGTCGCTTCCACTTCTTCGTCTGCGGCTTGTTCTTCCAGTAGTTGGAGAAGCATTCCGCGTATATATCCTGTTCGCAAGAAGTAGTCCGCGCGGTTTCGCAACCTCTTTTGCGAAACGTGCGAAAGTTCTGGGTGTTTCTGGCACCACAGAGTGTGCAGGCGCGCCATGTAACCTCTGCGATCAGGGATTATGCTGGTATCGTAGCAATCAAGTACTTCATCCCTGAGTCGATCCGTCTACTCAAGACGTCGATCGTCTCGCCGATTCGTTATTGTGTTTCAATCCAAATGATTTGCAGCACTCCGAACTCTAGAGCGATCGGCACTGTTTGCCGACTCATTGTCGGGTGCTCGGCACGTTCGATTATTTTGAACCACATTCACAACTGGGTTTGGTGTTGTCACAGTTGTTCCCACGAGCAGCTAGAAAAAGGGTTCGTCTACCCTTTCAGAGCCCTGCATGCAGGGGTAAGGCTGCATATTCTAGGGGGTCGCCCGGTATCCCAGAGATACCGTAAAGGACACCTTTCCCAGGTGCCATTCAGCTGTCGGCACGGTTGTTCACGCCTCAGCTTGGGGGTTTTCCTCCGGGACCATCCCCGGACAATTTTCTGCGATTGCTTATCAATTTTTGTAACCGTATTCAGTGTGCCAAAATACATTTGAAGCGAGGACGACTGCTAGCATTCGCGAAGACACTGAGTTCGTGGACAGAAGTACTATTAGACACCTTGGCACTGGAGAGTTCTACCCTATAACTAGACGTGCCAGGGGGCCACATTCGCGTAAGATCATGCATATGTAGAAGAGCTTGCATATCAACTCGTCCATTTTGCATTCATACATCCCACGCCGTAAAGGCGGGCGCGGAGTTCTGAGTATACAGTATCTTTATGAGCGAATTATCTTGGATACAGCTCACATCGTGGCAAATGAAAGAGACCCTCTGCCGAAAATGGTCAGGAACCACGAGTTTATTGGCAAAGGAGTGTTCGTTTACAAGGCGGCGGAGCAGGCGCCCAGACTCTTGACCTAGATCTCAACATCAGAAGTGAGGAAAGTGCATCACACTATCTAAATGCATCACTTCTAAAAGCCTGAGTGAAGAAACCAGATGTTAACAACTTCCTCGAATAGCTGCTCGACAAGAAAATGAACGGAAACTTTCACAAAAATGTGAAACATCAGTCCTTATCGATGGAGTTAACATGCAGAAAGTGTCATCTACTTTCAGAGCACCTTTGGAACATACTATCTGGATGTCCGACTCGCGCGGGAACGACGTACCTCTACAGACACAATACGGGCCTGCGAGTGCATTATTACCATCTATGTCGCTCTTATGGTGTTAACCGCGACCCTGCCCTGCCGAGAGCTCCCAGAGAGAAAGAGGCAATTGTCGAGAACGAGAAGTGCTGAATTTATTGGAACTACAAGTTCCCGCCAGTAGTCCGTATTGAACACTAGACGCCTAACATCGTGCTCCTTGACTTTGAGGATCGAACTATGTTCGTCATCGAATTCTCGGCTTCGGCCGACAGCAACATCACACTCAACGAGAAGAAAAAGTGGATGAGGTATCAGAAGAGACCTTATAAGGGACCTGCCACATATATACCCAGCATATTTCTTTAAAATGATTGTCCTTGTGATCAGTGCTCTAGGACATGCGAAACCATCGCTGGTCTGTAACCTTGATGTCATACCCGCGTGCCAAAAACATGCCAAGGCACTTGCGAGATGGATGCAGAGAGCTGTCATTCTTAGGTCGCTCCGTGTCCTCAAGACACACGAGGGTTTTTTCGACCCGTCGCTGTGATTTCGTCGTGCCATGTGGCCACCCATATCACGGTCATGAGACGTAGCAACAGGTGTGATTTACCGCGGTTCTAATGGGAGCCTGTGCCATTTTCGGATGACAGTCGCTCCCAGGGGTCCCTGCTGTGGTTGTTTATATATATATATATATATATTATATATATGTATGTGTATATATATATATATATTTTAATGTTAGACAAAGTGCATTTATGTAACAATAAGGAAATGAATACGTGATGTTTTTTTAGACTTTAACTTTTGATTGGTTGAGTAGTTCCAGATTCTGAAGGTAAACATCGTCACTTTAAGTTACGCATGCCTGCAAACATTAGCACTACTCCAGAACTTTGTAACTCAAGACTACGGCTATTTTTTTCAATAAATATAATTTTAAATGTATATATTTTTAGCATTGTACTATATCATTATTCTTGAGCAGAGTTTCTACGGAATATTTTGCGTGTTTCACGAATGTTTGTTTCAGATTTATTAGTATTCAAAATAGCTATTTTTGATACAAGTGCGCAAAACAGGTGATTGCTTGTGGGTGTGAATTTCTCAACATGACTCAAACGAACCAGAAATTATCTTATCCCTTGCGTATCACAGGCTATTTTTTGCAAGAACGTCCGAGAAAATTGCAAGCCAAAAGCTGTTCGGAAACATTGACCGTGAGAGCCCTGTAACATGGCTTACAAACTGTGACAGTGTGCAAAGTTTCTAATCTTTAAAAGAGTTCATGTGCAACTTTACCCACCGATGTACAAAATTCTTTTTCTTCTTCTTCTTCTTCTTATGATTGGTGGAAACTATACTAGTCCTTTAGCACAATACTTGAGAAGAAACTCTTTGGATATGCGGTCATGACCAGGCTGTATGTAGATATACAAATTTGTAGTAGGATTTGTTTTCTGCTACGACAACTCGCGGGCGGCAAGAGTAACAAACCGGGACCCGGAAGTAGTTGCAAGCTGAAGGCTGTTCTGGAACAGTGATAGTAAGAGCCCAGTAACATAACCGACAAGCTCTGCCAGTGTGTAAAGTTCCTTATCTCTAAAAGAGCGCACGTGCAACTTTACCCACTGGTGTACAAAATAACTATATTTCAAAAAGCGCATGCGCCAATATTATTCTCGCACCGTCGACTGCAATGAGTTACTTTGCGCGTGATTTAGAGCCGTGTAAGTTCCAACTTTTGAGGTGGGTATTGCAAAAAAGTCGTATTTTGCAACATTCTTAATTTACAAGAATAACTGAGCTATGGAAAGCTGAAACCGACCAATTCCTTTTTTCAGCTAAATTGAGTTTTTTGTAGAAAACATTTTTTTATGCTTATATACACGTATTTAGTTGATAAAATAGAAGGTTTGACCATTTTTTACCCATAATTTGATTAATTAATACCTTCCATCCCTAATTACATTAGGGATGGTAGGTATTCAATTGTTCTTCCAAATCCAACCTCATTATAGCGTTTCGAGAAATGTATCTCTCATAGTGAATACTTAGAATAAATTTCAACTATTAAGTATTTGTATGAAAATGTTCATTTTTCTCTGCCAATTAATTATTTTTTGATTGTGAGAAGTATAAAAATATTTATTTCAAATCATTTTCTTAGAGATTTGTTGTATTTTTCTCATTGTAATGTAATGAAACGCTAAACCGTCCTAACTCCACCCGGGCAGAAATTGCCCTGATTAGCTAGACTACAAGAAGGTTTTTTTCAGCCATCTATTTTTTGATCTGTTTGATTTGATTTGATCTATTTGATCTATTTTTTGACATAGTGGTCCTTAAACTGACCCTCCGAACTGCACAAAAAAAAATAATTATCTAAATCTGTTGCAAATTATTCCTCTGAAAAGATTTTTTTTTCTCCTGCAAAATGTGGTTCAATGGACGTAGACGGCTTTAGTTTTTCATAGCTTAACTGTTATCAGACTTTTTATTTACATAGTATAAATAAAAATATGTACTTTTTTCTATTATTTACGTATAAGCAGTCAAAAATTGGTCACGAACATATGCATGAAAAAGGATTTTTTCGAAATTAATCATTTAATATATTTGATAATGAAAATAGAATATATTTTGCATCTGTCGTTATTCATTAATATGATAAAATAATAAATTCCCAAGTTCGAACTAAGTAAACTTATCTACCTAAATTCATGAACTGGGAAAGCAAAAGTTACCTTTTTTGTGAACAGTCACTCATGTACGAAAGAGCGAGTCTATTTGGTCGATGTACGGGATGTTTTACAACTTTCGTTAGATATATGTCATAGGCATTTAGAGGAATCAGGCAGTCGGCCGACTGTCGGCGTTCAGAAAAATTTGGGACGAAATCTTTACCTGGCGTCTGAGTACCTGGTTTATTTAGGCCTCCTTGATTTAGGCATTCAGAAGAATAGTCAGCTATTCTTCTAAACGCCTGGTGCCTATTGGGGAAATAGAAGAATCAAACCATAGAGTAATAAAAAAACACATCAAATGACTATCTAATATTTTATTTTGTTATTCATCCAATTAACCAAATGTACTTTTACAAAATAATAAGAATAATGATTTTATGACATATGTTTAATTTATGCTAATTTTTTTACAGGTTTCGAAGGTAAACATTTTATTTTTATTTTGCAATTCGGTCAATTATGAATTTATGCAATAAAATGTTTACCCGATAAAAAGCAAACAGTAAAATTTATTTAATTCCAGGAAAGTTTAAAGTTGCATAATGTCCAAAGGATGCATATTGAATGGTAAGCTTAATCATTCACTTCAAAATTAAAATTGAAATTTACCAAAAAATGAATACTCGTCTTTTACTTTGAAGTAGATAATTTCTTGTCATTTTTACACAAACAAAAATTGCAAAAAGGAAAAACTATGTATAAAATGAATAAAAACAAATGTCAATTTAGAAAAGGCCTTCTCTCTTATTCTTTTTACATTCTCATCAGAGAATGTATTAGATTTGTGTAAAATTTGACCCCCCCCCCCGTTTTTGTCAAATGTCCACGTCTTGAGACCCCCTGAATCCGGAAAACATGATTTTACGAATGTGTCTGTCTGTCTGCGTCTGTGTGTCTCTGTGTCTGTAGATTTTCAGTTTGTGAACACGATAACTTTCGAAAGAATTAATCGATTGTATTGGCCTTTGGTATACTCTTTTAGTGTCCTGAAATGAAGGACAAATTCGTTAGCCAGCTATTTTGGACGAAAATTCAGAGAGTGGGAGCATTTCTTAAAATTTTGAGACTCCTTTTTTTCTAAATTCACAAATTCCATGTACGGATATTCATATTACTCAGAAAGTCGAACAATTTATCCTTATGACTTTTTTCGCTATAAAGAAAATTGTGAGAGTTATAGCATTTCCAAAATTTAAAAAAAAACGAAAATAAGAATTTGAAGCCAAACAATGCACGATATGAAAAAAAGTCAAGAGAAGAAAAACGTTTCTTTTTGGAAGCCGCATAAAAAACATACACCGATTTGTTCTGTGCTGACTTTTTGCAGCTTCGCAATTACACTTTTTTCATTCATTATAATAGTGTTTTGATTTTCCATCAAACTCAATTCAATTTACAAAACTCTCGTGCATAATTTTCAAATTTTCGCTTTCTTATTTGGCTCGCTTTAAGATTGAGGGCAAAATGATGTATTTATAAATCTTCAATAATTTCAGAATAAAAATGGTGTAAACATCTATATTATATCGAATAACAACCACTTTTACTGCTAAATCAAAGTACGCAATGGTAAACGATAATAAAACATGACGTAATGAAGATGTAATAACAAATAACATAATTAGATACAATCATGAAAGAATAATGGTTAAATTAATAATTTATTATTATTATTATTATTATTATTATATTTATTAATAACGAGTGATTTATTATTTGTTTAGTATATTATTATTTAAAATTAAAATAAAATACTTACTTAATTATAAAACTTTGTAAGGATATAACATAAAAACATTATTCTTGTTATTTTGTGAAAGTATATTTCATTAACAAGATAAATAAAAAAAATGAAAATAAATGTTAGATAGGTTCTATTCTTCTAATTGTCCAAAAAGCGTCAGGCCTTTGGAAGAATGACTGAGTATTTTTCTGAATGCCTAAATAAACCAGGTACTTAGATGCCAGGTAAGATTTCGCCTCAAATTCTTCTGAACGTCGATTGCGGGATTCCTCTAAAAGTCTTTCACATATGTCTACAAATAGAATCCGAAAATTTTGGAAAATAAGGTGTGTCATCTGGTATCTAGTTATACGTTTTTAAGGACGCAACGTACCGTTTACAAGGGTATTCCTTGGACGTGGTTGTTTTTTTCAGGATATTTATTTCACGGTTTGGTAGAGCTAAGCAATAACTCAAAAGTACTTTCTTGTTTTCTTTCTTAAGTTAAGAGATAAAAAAGTTATAAGGCTATTTCTGTGCAGGGTCCGGCATTTTTTGGAAGGCGCCGTTCTGTTGGCAAGGGTTCTCCGATATGTTTGTTTTTTCGAAGTGTACTTTTCACGATTCAATAGAACCTGACAATACCTGGAAACATTTTTGTATTTTTTTTGTTTAAAATTAAATGCATTGAAGCTAAACAGTTTTTTGTACCTTCTGTGAATTAAAGTTAAGCTACACTTGTAACATAAGACTGCTAAAAGTTAAGTACAAGTTAAAAGCCTTCTTAACTAAATTTCAGTTCGAACGGAGATATTTAATAAAAACTGTTTTTGTCAATCCGCGGCTCTGTATGGAAATTTTCAAAAAGCCGTACATCATTTCTACGTACAATGAGACCCCGATATAAGTACTGTTTCGGGCATGGCCTAAAATGCTCTTCACTTAAATCGGGGTTCTCTCGAACCCAAACATTTAAGACCGTTTGAACCATTTCCAGAAGTAATACATAATATTAATCACCTGTGTTTTGTACAAATGTAGATTTTTGTTACCTTAAAGGATGAAAATTTTTTCATAATGAAGTCTGATTAATGAAAAGAGAATTTTCCGCGTTTATTTAAAAATAAATGCGAAATATGCACGTGAGTGTTCAAACTGCCCGCTTCGTGGTTAATCAATCATTTCGATAAGAATTTGAGTTGAGGAGGTTCTAAACTTGTAAGGCACTGCTTTGGAAGGATGGAAAGCCACAATGAAAAGTCGATTTTCAACTTTTCGATTAATCGAATTTGAAAAGTTAATTAATTGATTAAAAAAGTCAGCTTTTTCGACTTTTTTTCTATGTAAAACCTATGTGACCTTCAAAGTCGATTAGCAGACGACCTCAGGAGTTGAAAGTCGATTGTAAAAAGTTGACTTTGACGAAAAGAATTTCGTCTGACTTTCTTCTAATGTCGAAGTCGACTTTGCTATCCCTAGAGATATACGAGTATATTGTCCCTGGGCGAGCACCAGGGAAATCATACGTGATAGATTCCCAAAATTCCTAAGTCCTTTTCATTTAATTTCCGCAATTTTCAACTCGATATCTCATTTCGTGTGGACGTGAACTGTTGGGAAAAAAGTCGGTAAGTTTGGAATTGGGTAAGTGTTACATTGCCTCAAGGATTTCAGCCCGGTGCTATAGGACCCTAAAAGTCCTAAAACCATTCTAAATTAAAATATTTGTACATTCTATAAACTTATCTGATTCCCTAATAAAAGCACTTTTGTAATATGCATTTGTAATGCATGGGAATCGTGATATTCCGCGCGTGAAAAGCAGGATGAAAATGCCTTATTTCTACCTAGTGACGGGAAGTAAGTGACGCATGCGCACTACCACAAATTAGCTTTTTAACTCCTTGGGGAATTTTAATTGATGACGTAACGGGAGTTATTCTTCATGCCGCCACATATTGTCGAAACCTAACCTCTGTAATTCATCGCTATAATTAAATTTTGGGAAGTCTGAAAGAGTATGGAGTGAATGGTTGGCTTCTTAGAGCAATAAAAGCAATAAATAATGGTAGTAAAGCGAGTGTAAGAGTGAATGGACAACTGAGCGATTGGTTTGATATTAAACAGGGCGTTGATCTCGAGATAGTAAAAAACGTGTTCTGGCGTTTGCAGATGATAACATTGTTACAGCAGAATCAGTCGACGGTTTGCAGAGAACGGTGAGCAGACTGGATACCAGCATGAAAAGTATGGGTCTTAAGATTAATGCGAATAAAATAAAAATTATGGTGTTTGAAAGAAGGGGTAAAAAAAACAGTATGCAACATTGCCTTAAACAAAGAGAGAATAGAACAAGTTGGTGAGTTCGTGTATCATTGAAGTTTATTTACTGCTGACGGAAAGATAGATGAAGAGATATCCAGACGTATAAACGAGGGTAGAAAAATTATCGACAGTGTACAGGCTATTACTAGAAGTAAAATGTGAGGAGTAAAGCTGAAATTGCAATATATAACTCTGTGCTTGCACCCACAGTGTTGTATGGTAGCGAGGCCTGGACGTATCAAGAAAGGGATAGGAGTAAGGTGAAAACGGCTGGCATGCAATTCCTGCGGAATATGTGCGGTAAGACGCTAATGGACAAATTAAGTATTGAGTGGGTTCTCAAAGAATGTGGTGCAGAAGAAACTTTGATTGACAATAGTGAAAGAGAATCGCTGAGATGGTTTCGTGATTTTGAGAGAATGAATGACCGACGTTTAACGAAGCAAGTGTATTTGGGTAAGGTGAATGGTAGCGTACCCAGAGGTCCACCGAAGAAAGAATGTTTGGAATGTGTGAATGAGAATCTGAAGCGAAGGGATATTAGAAGTCGTAGAAACACAGGAGCGCGCATGAAACGATGTATGGATGTAACGGAAGCAAAAGATGTATGTAAGGATAGGGATATATAGAGAACAATTGTTTATAAGAAGAAAGGTGATGTCTGAAACGAAAGCTTTTGGATACTAATGGGCCCGCGTGAAGATATTTTCTTAGTGGATTAGTATAATGGCTTTGCGAAGCACTTTATCTGGGGTGATTGCTAGAGAGATTGATCAGCGTATCGGAACGGTGTTGTGGGATGAGTGTGTCGTTTGAATGAACAACAAGCGACTTCTAGAATGATCTAAAACCTATCCCTTCTCCTACACATCCCTTGCTTAGCCATACCATATAAAGTCCTTGATCCCCGGTAGTATAACGAGGCTAGAACCGAAAGAGTTACGCTTACCCCGAAAGGGACTTGGCTTAATAATGTAATAATAATAATAAATAATATCACGATTTCCACATACATATGTTACAAAAAATGTCGTGTGCAACTGAAGGAAAGTGCGATTTTTAAAAGTGTAATAATCATACTAATTAAACGAGTTTTTATTACCTATTTCTGGAGGAACTCAGTCAGTTGGTATACTGTTGCACAAAATCATTGAAAGTTAAGGTGGAGCCTGCACATCTGGACTTGAGTTTGGCTGGAGAAGGAGTCGCGCCGCGCCGTCACACTGTCACTCTCACTCTCTATCCTCACTCCCACTTTCTTCGACTGCCTTCGTTTCTCAAGAGCACGAACTCGTCCGAGTGCCTACTCAACACCTCGTATGTACATATGAAAATACGGGTCCTTTTGAATTTTATAAGGGTGCTACCACTTATATTGAATAGTATACAGCACTACTCTTTCAATGCAGTATCCATATGTTTGTCCTTCTTGAAGTTATCACTACACACTCGAGGTAAATAGAAACATGTGCACAAATGCAGTTTAAAAACCCGACTTTTTTTAGTCTTTCTTGTCTTTTTATATCTTTAGCAAGAGAGAAAACAAAATGAAACGTAATTAAGGATTTATCTTTCATTAAAATAACTTTAACGATCTATGAGAGAAAAGGTTTGTTACTGATTAATATAACTAATCAAACAGAAGTATGAATATGCTTTTTCTAATTTAACCAATCTCTAAAACAATAAATTAAGTTGACAACTTTATATTCCACTTTTTTAATAAAAAATTGCACTTATAATATGTTTTCAAATTGTTTTCTCTATGTGTAATTAATGTTTTAGGTGCTATATATTTGATAGTCCGTCCGTATTGGAAATGAACAGTGAACCCAACTCTTGCTCTTGGCACAATGCAGTAATGAACTAAAACCACTGATGGGCGACTTTAAAGCAAGGGCCAGTCGCAACGAAAATACCTTCTTCAGTGGTACTGTAACAATAACAAAATTAGCAATCCGATGCTGACAGAGAAAAATGTGGTACCACCGTAATGTCTCGAAGCCGGAGAATGACTGCGAATGATTCGAAAGCGCAAGTTGGCTAACAGTGCAGCACACCTAACGAGTTGTCAGTGAAAGTTAGATACTCGTGACACGAGGTAGGTATACCTATGTTGTTCGGCCGATCGCGAATGTGAATTGTGAACGTTTTCCTTTGCGAGTGAACGCCATTCTGGAGGCCTTGATACAATAATATTGCTCGACTATTATTTTACAACCAACAGGCCCTCCTGAAAAATCATTTTATAACCGAGTCCACCTGAGGCATCGGATATAATTTTCACGTCACTTCATATCATAAAAAACTGAGATGAAAGCTGTTACTTTCTAAAAATAAAACTGAAATTCATTGTGGTACCTATATAAAGTCGAGCAATGAAAGGAAGAAGACTTTTAACTTCTTTCGTTGGTAAAAAAAGATCGGCATAAAAAATATGGAAAAAGAAATATACAATCTTTACGTATGAAACAAGTTGCCCAATCAGATGACGATTTGAATGCAAGTTAAAACATTTCTACCCACTTCAATTTTTTCGATTCAGAAACAAACGACTTAACCCTGGCAGACATAAAATTATAAATATTGTTAGCATACCCTTATGGAGTAATAGTAAGAAAAACGAACTGTGTATTATTATGATCAATATTATATTATATTATTATTAATATTGTTATATTATTATTAATAATTCCTGATTCAAATGATTTCCATTCCATCGATACTTTTTACTGACAAGGCTGGCGTCCCATCTTTAAATTATATCAATGTTTTCAAATGGGAAAAAATGCCGAAAAATTTAATTAAAAGTATTCTCATACTAGAATCGAATAGATTTAACTCATTTATTGTTCAATTGACGATTTTATAAAATTACATTTATATTTCGTATTTCGAAATAGGGGGGGGGGGCAGCTTCAGTGTCACATGGCATTTTTAGGGAGGTTCACCAAAATGTGACAAATTTTCACAAGACGGAGGGCCGAGTCAAAAATCACTAAAAATAGCGTCACATATTATGTGAACGCTCACTTTGGCGCTAAATTAAAATGCTGAAACACTTTGAAATTAAAATTTGATTGTCAAATAAGGAATTTACAGAAATTGTCCTCATAGATTATAGTTTCAAATGCAAAGAAGTGATTAGAATAATGAATAATTAAAAATACTCAAAAATACTTTAAAACTTTTAGAAATTAAAAAATGAAATAAATATTTATTTTCAAATTTGAATGCTGTAAAATCTAAAAGTGTAGAGATTTTGATCTTGCAAGTTTAATTCAACTAGGGGTGTGCAAAAAGCTCGAAATCTCGGCCCGAACCGGACTCGACTTTTTTCAGACTGTGCCGAGCCGGGCTCGAGAATACTCGAATTCTCGAGAATCCGAAAATTTCGGATACCTACTGATAATTAAGGGTTAAAATAATTTGTTTAAACAATTTATAATTGTTTATCGCCACTTTTTCAGAATAGAGTTAGGAAGTCTCGCTTTTTCCGAATTTTTCAACTTGTAAGTAAAAGCGAGGCACTTATCAATTAAAGCAAGTAAAAAAAATTGTTTAAGCAACCTATTATTATTCATAATAATATTCACATAGAATAATGCTAGAAAGATGCAGTTTTTTCTGAAATCTTCCACCTTTTGTCTACTTTCCAATGAGAGTAAGGTAATAATTAATTCAAATTAACAAACCTAATTGTTCAAACAATTTCTTATTATTTTATTGATATTCTCCTCTAATAATGCTAGATAATTGCAGGGTTTTCCTAAGTTTTTTACTTTTTGTCTACTTTTCAAATAGAGTAAGGTATTTATTAATGCAATTCAACAAACATAATTGTTTAAACAATGTTTAATTCTTTACAACTATCTTCTCCTACAGTAATGCTAGAAAGTGTCGGTATTTTCTAAAATTTTGAACTTTTTGTCCACTTTTCACTTAGTGAGATAATAAAAATACAAGTTAATAAAAATAGTTATTCATACAATTTATTATTATTTTAATAATATTCTCTTTGAATAATGCTAGAAGGTTTCGGTTTTTTCTAAAATTTTCTACTTTTTGTCCACTTTTCAGTCAGAGTGAGGCACTTATCAATTAAAGTTGACAAAAATAATTTTTAGCAACTTATTATTATTTATAACAATATTCTCTTAGTATAATGCTAGGAAGTTGCAATTTCGTCTGAGATTTTCCACTTTTCGTCATCTTTTCAATTAGAGTGAGGTAATAATTAATTTAAGTAAACAAAAGTAATTGTTTAAATAATTATTATTTGATATTTTTTAAACAAGACTTTTTCCACATTTTACCGCAAATTATTAGCATTCTCACAACAAGATAAAAATATTAGTCAATATCAAAATTCATTACAGTCGATACAATTTGTTGTTAATTGTTTGAACTTTTTTTATTGTTGGGATGTAATTTTTGACTGAAATAAGGCACAAAAATTCAGTTTTTTTCAAATTTGTCAAAAAATTCGAATGAACTCTAGTATATCTGGCATTGTTGCCTCTTTTGCATAATTGTTTTAACAATTTATATTTTTTCAAACGTTTGTTCTCAGCCAAATATCGGAAATGTACCATACATCTTATCCAAGTAACATGAACTATTTGGTTTAACTCATAGTTCGACAATTTTTCATTGTTGAAATGTAACTTTTGAATGGAGTTATTCAGAAAAGTGCAATATTTTGAAAAATTTTGAACAAATTTCATTAACTGCTGTCATGTTAACACTTTTTTTTACTTACCCACATTTTTTAAATCAATTTAATAATTTTAATTTGCTTACGTTATTTTTTTGAACAAAATATAAAAAGTGTACACCTTCTCAGAATAATTGGAACTACACTGGAGTTTCGGATTATGATAGATCGGTTTATGATATTCGTAGAATTTCAGTTGTGGATGAGGCGGTCCAAAGTGTGGAGAGAGAGCCGCTGAGAGCGCTGCGGAGTTGAGTAGTTATGTAGTCACAAAGCGGGCAGTTCGAATACTCGCTTGCATATTTCGCATTTGTTTTTAAATACTGGCGAAGAACTCTCTTTTCATTAATTGTTCTTCGTTATTGAAAAAGGTTCATTCTTTATGAGAATAAAAATTTACGTTTGTACATAATACAGTTAATTAATATTATGTATTCCTACTAGAAATGATTCATGCGGCCTTGACTGTTTGCCTTGGATCTTTGATGCTTTCATCGGTTTATGGCAAGGCCATTGCATTCCATGCCCGAATTCCTTCGAAAATCATGAATTCTGTGAATTCCCTGAATTCTCTGATTTCTAAGAATTCTCTAAATTTCTTGACTTCTTAGAAATCCCTGAATTCCCTGCACTCTCTGAATTCTCTGAATTTCCTGACTTCTCTGAATTCCCTGAATTTTCTGAAATCCCTGAATTCCCTCAATTCCCTAAATTACAGTCAAAACTTATATTTAAACAATGAAAAAATATTCAAACAATTAACAATAAAGTAAATCAATCGTGTTGATCTTTGATTTAAACCATTTAGTTCATGTTACTTAAAGAAGGTGTAAATTTTTTATATTTCGTCAAAAAAATGTTTAAACAATTATGTATGAGTGGCAAACATACCAGGCATATCTGAATACTGTCGAGTTTGTTGAAAAATTTCCAGAAAACTACATTTTTCCTCCTTATTCCAGTTGAAAGATACATTTAGACGATAAAAATTGTTTAAACAATTAACATTAAAGTAAATCAATCGTACTGATCTTTGATTTCAACCAATTAGTTCATGTTACTTAAAAAAGGTGTAAATTTTTTATATTTTGTCGAAAAAAAATGATTAAACAAATGGAATTTGTTTGAATAATTATATTTAAGTGGCAAAAATACTAGACATACCAGAATCCTGTCAAGTTTGTTGACAAATTTACATTTTTTCACCTTATTCCAGTCAAAAACTACATTCAAACAATGAAAAATTAATTATACAATTTAGAATAAAGTAAATCAATCGTGTTGATGTTTAATTTAAAACATTTAGTTCATGTTGCTTAGAGAAGGTGTAAATTTTTTATATTCTGTGGAAAGGATATGTTTAAACAAATGGAAATGGTTTAAATTATTAGGTATCAGTGGCAAAAGTGCCAGACATATTAGAATTCTGTCAAGTTTGTTGACAGATTTGCAGAAATATACGTTTTTCCACCTTATTCCAGTCACGATCCCGAAATTTTCGGGTAGCCGAACCTTTTCGAGAACCCGATGTTTTCGGGTACCCGAAGCTCTTCGAGAACCTGGAATATTTCGAGCTTTTGAAACTACTGGTCGCGGCTCGAGCTCAGCTCGGCTCGAAACTGATCGAGCCCAGCCCGGCTTGACTCGGAGTGTTAAGGGCCCTGGAAATCCAGTGTAAACCGGACTTATAGGATTCAGGCCAAACGATGAAGCCATTTTGTCTGATTTTTTGTGTAAATAATCTGAAGAGTATAGAGACCGCCGGTACAGGCCAATTTTAAAAAATAATCTATTTTTTTTTGTAAGAATTAAAAGAGAAAAATGTGCTTTGAGAAGATCGTTGTATTAAAGTGTTCTACTATTTAGCGAAGCAGGGAGCAGGTAAGGCAGTTTTCGTACTCGGACTTTCCTTTGGGCGACCCTAGCGAGAAAAGGGAAAACCGAAATCCGTTATGACTCAAGTCTGCAGGTAATGAAACGCCGACTATGACCAACATAGATGCATTCAAGGGCGAACACAGCGTATACGAAAAGTAGGGGCTCCTACCCAAATGAGTGGGTAAATTCCCAAAAGGTTAGGTGGGTGAAGGCGATTGGGGGTGAATAATACCATGAAATGCAGATTTTAAGTAGAATAAAACTCCGGAACTAGTACCTTGCACATTAAATGACAATATACAAGCTCTCTGTATAAACGGGTAGATTACACAAACATACAAGATATCAATAATATGTGTCAACCAATTTCCTCCCTAAAATACCAGATTTATTAGCATTATACACAAACTTTGCATGTCTGCAATAACCGAACACTGCATTTCTTACGAGTAGTGTTTATAATCACATTCGGAAATGCTCCATTCACGCATAATTAAAAAAATAGTATACAATTACAAAACATTACAATTACTGGACCGTTTTATGATATTATATTGTTTACAGTTTTATTTTACTTAAGATCTGCATTTCGTGATATTATCTACCCCCAACTACCTTCACCCACCTAACCTTTTGGGAATTTACCCACTCATTTGGGTAGGAGCGCCTACTTTTCGTATACGGTGTGTTCGCCCCTGAATGCATCTATGTCGGTCATAGTGGGCGTTTCATTACCTGCAGACTTGAGCCATAACGGATTTTGGTTTACCCTTTTCTCGCTAGGGTCGCCCAGAAGAAAGTCCGAGCTCGAAAACTGCCTTACCTGCTCCCTGCTTCGCTAAATAGTAGAACACTTTAATACAACGATCTCATCAAAGCACATTTTTTTCTTTTGATTCTTACATAAAAAATAGCATTTAAAAAAAAGCGGTGTGTGCCGGGGGTCTCCTTAATCTTGAGATTATTTACACAAAAAATCAGACAAAATAGCTTCACCGTTGGGCCTGAACCCTGTAAGTCCAGTTAACTTTCGATTTCCAGGGCCCTTAAGAGCTCGACTCGACCTGATCGAGTATCGGGGCTCGAGCTTTTTGCACACCCTTAAATTTAACGTTATTTCACTAAACGTTAATCTTTGGAGTGGCATGAAGGAAGAATTTCTAGACCAAGAGAAATATTGGCTACTTTATATAATGCAGGAATATTTCCTGTTTCAATTTAAGATCAATTATGATTTGAATATATTTTATATTATATTATTTTTACAATTTACAGCTTGAGAGTATTTTTGTAGGTAGAATTTGATACGTCAAATTTTAGAGAATGACACTCATTTAAACTTTCAAAAAATGAGTTTTATTATAAGAAAATGTTTCCTTTGTTTTTTTGATCAAGGCTTGCTACATAAATTCGGTTTAATTGCAATTTTACCTGCTAAATTCTACCTACAAAAATACCTTGAAGGTGTACATTGTAAAAATAGTATCATATAAAATATATTTGAATCATAATTGACTTTAAGCTGAAACTGGAAATCTTCCTGCATTTTGTAAAGTAGCAAATATTTCTCTTGGTCTAGAAATTCTTTTTTTATGCCACTTCAAATATTTACGTAACGTGAAATAACGTTAAATTACACTGGCCGTAAGGAATACATTCTCATCATAATATTTGCGCTTGATTTTCTGCGCTCACCGTATAATATATAGAAATGAATAGTTAAAAAGTCGATTGAAAAATTATTTTGTTGAGTTACGATTGGTCCTATAAGGAAATGTTTAACGGTCATTTTATTTGATTTTTCAAACACAAATTCTACTCTTTTGACTTTTTCTCTTATCTCGCATCGCTTGGCTCAAAAATTAAAATTAAAATATTCCAATGTCATTTTTCATACTTAAAAACAAACTATGCCAAGTACCGACAATTTTTCAGAGGAAAGCTTATAGGCCTTAGTAAAAGCGACAATTTTAATATCTTAAATTTTTTTCGTATCTCCCGTTATTTGGCTCAAAATTTGAATTTCCGAATTAAAAAAAAATCAAAAATGTTGTTATCATAATCTTGTGGGGTTTTCAAAAGGCAACGTTTTTCTTTTCGCGACTCTTTTTCATATCGTGCATTGTTTGGCTCAAAATTTTCATTTTCGTTTCTTTTTTTGAATTTTGTAAATGCTATATCTCTCATAATTTTCCTTCTGTCAAAAAAGTCGTTAGAATGAATTGTTCGACTTTCTGAGTACTATAAATAGCCGTACATATCACTTTTAAATCTTGAAAAAATGGTTTCAAAAATTTAGAAAATGCTCCAACTTTTTGAATTTTTATCCAAATTGATTGGCTAACCAACTTGACCTTCAGTTTTGAACACCGAAAGAGTGTACCAAAGGCCAATCCAAGAGATTAATTATTTCAAAAGTTATTGTGCTCATAGACATACATAATACATACATACATTCATACGTACATTCATACATACATACATACTTTCATACATACATACATTCATACATACATACATACATACATACATACATACATACATACATACATACATACATACATAC
>JAUMHM010000050.1:19859089-19882345 GCA_032362435.1 Melikaiella ostensackeni | reverse complement strand
ATTGTTTTTTGGCTCACTAACGTACATCATTTTGACCTTCAAAATGATCCTTCATTCATTGAGCTACCATTTTTTCTCCACTTACTTTTTTAATATCAAAGCCAGAGGACTCGAATTTTCTCGCCGATAGTAAATACATTAATAATACTAAAAACATAATTAAAAATTTCTTAAATTTGTCCCTATAGTACATTAATTTGAATAATAATTGAAACAAATTTTTATTTTATCTTTATACTTAAAATTCAGTGCATATTTAACATATTAATACTTTGAATAAAATATATTTTCCTGAGAATAGTGAAAATGATGAAAAAAAGTTTGATCTGAATCAGTATAAGTCCAGTACTATGAAAGTTACTTTGATAAATAGAAACTCATTGTTATTTACTTTTATATTACAATTTTTAAAAAATTAGCGCGCTTGAAAGAATTCCCTTTCTTAAAAAAAATTCCCTAAATTATAGAGTGTGCTTCTGAAAATATATGTATTAATTATGACATATATTTGTTTAAACAATAAATGCTTTAGATTCTCTTAAATTCTCTATAAATTCTCTGATCGAGGTTAAATGCTGCGCATATTTTGGAGAGCATTTGCTCAACATAAATTCTTGGGCATTTAAGAACTCTACTAGCGTCCGCAGAACTGAGAGCATTAGTTCCGAACTACGAGTAAGCCGCTGTCCAGCGCATTAGGTGCTGAAATAAAAAAAATTAGGCGGACATGAACCTATGTTTTTATCTAGGTCTAAGTATAGGTCTAAACTCTAAACCTGGGGCAGACCTGGTTTTTTATTCCGGCCACTTGGACCAAGTTCCAAGAAAAAACCAGGTTTTTCGGAAAGTGGGCTATGTGGGAATATCTAGAGAATGACTATGAATTTACAAGAGCACCTCATTCTGTCGGATTTAGGAGATCATTCTGCACAATATTCATTTGAAAATTTTTGGGGACTTATTATCACGGACCAAAATGTTCCTGGCTCTCGGACTTGTTTCGGACTTGAAAATGTAAGTAAATGACGGTACCTTCCACTGGTAAAAAAACTCTAATATTGAAAATTCCGTGACGGCAGACAGTTCGTTAATAGTATTGATACATGGGTATATGCCTGGAACCTTTCACTTTTATGTTATTATTCCATTATGTAATTTTCTTATGCTTTTTATTTTTATGCAAGTTAATTGAACCAGAATCATGTTCATTCAAGAAAATCTGTACTTCGCTAAATCTAAACAAGGTTACACGCTTTGAAATTACGTCCCTTGATTCTGTCATTTCGACCGTTAAGCTTATATTTACATACAATAGAACCTCGATTTAGCTCTGGTCTCGCGTATTGTCTCGATGGCCGTGACTCCGTTCTATGAACTTATAAGATGTAAGCAAGTCAGGGCAATATAAACCAGTACTCCCAACGCGGGCTCTACGCGGTACTGCGCATGCGTCGGAGATGGTGTCTGATTCGATGCTTTTCGCGCGCTGTTCAAAACGCTGAGAAATATTTTTTTGTTTATTATAAATAA
Source organism: Melikaiella ostensackeni (assembly GCA_032362435.1). Classification (NCBI taxonomy): domain Eukaryota; kingdom Metazoa; phylum Arthropoda; class Insecta; order Hymenoptera; family Cynipidae; genus Melikaiella; species Melikaiella ostensackeni. The sequence continues at coordinate 19,880,815 of JAUMHM010000050.1, read as the reverse complement.
TGGCTTTTCCACTTGCAGATTTATCCATAAAACCAAAATTGATTGATTCTGAGCAAAATTAAAAATAATCAAATCACTTTTCCGTAAATAAAAAATATACTTTACTAGAATGATAAATTAAAAACATTATTGTATTATAAATGTATGTTAAATAATATATATTATCATATAATATATATTATTATGACATATTATGATTATTATAATAATTTATTAATTTTTATAAATATTATATATTATAAATACGAGAAAAATATAAGGTATATTTTTTATTTACAGAATGGTGATTTAATTATTTTTGATTTTGGTCACATGGATAATTCTAGAAATTGAAAAGCCATTATTTATAATAAACAAAAAATATACATTTTAGCATTTTAAACAGCACATGTATCTTAATAAGCTTTGGAAAATGATTATATGCATTGCATTTGTTTGAGACGAGGGTAAACTAAATATTTAGCTGAAATGAGGAACAAATTTAGCTGTTACACGTTGAAATATTTGTTTGTCTGCTTACTTACTTTAAACGTTTGAGGACCGTTCAGCTTTTCGTTTAAAATGAGAGCTTTTTCTTTAATGATCGGCCCGGATATTGGATCACCTCTGTCTCTGACTTTTTAAAACCATTCTAATATAGCAGCCACCAAAACCATATTATCACTTGTTTTTGATGATTTCTTCTTCAAATATTCATGACTTTTAACCTTATTCCTTAACTCAGATTCGCGAGCTATCACATCCTTGTGCGTTCTCTTACATATACTATAATTCTGTAAAACAGACTGTTTTGAGACAGTTGATTTCACATTACCCACAAGCTCGTATTGCTCTTCGAACGTTAAACATTTCTTCTTGTTTTTCTTCGACATTTTTCTAACGCATAACCGAAACACTGAAAGCAAACTGATGAAATTATTCATTTAGGGCACTGCCCGCTTTGTGTTTACGGCACTGCGTAATTGCGTGGAGTTCGCCTCGCCTCTTTCCCTGCCCCTCGAAACCTCGAGGTTCCAGTGTAGTTTATTCGGAGAAGCAAGCTCGCACACGTTCATAAATTATTGAATGTTTAAATCTAAGTAATAATAAAGGGAAGAATCTAACCGCAACTATTGTGCGCATTTGCTTCTTGAAAAAATAGTATTCCAAAGAAATAAATTGTCTGCACACAAAATTCAAAAACGACTGTTATAACCATGATACTCCTTAAAATAAAATGTAAAGTTTTGGAAAAGTTTACAAATACCTGCATGTGATTCTTATTCAGCCTTATGTGACTGTGCTTTCCGAACAAACACGATTTACTAATTTATAGCAAATACATTTTCATCATAAAAATCGACCGTTATGAAAAAGAAAATTTATTCAACGTGAAGCTGCTAATTCACAAATCTTGAGTGACGTCATAGAAGAAGACTGTCATATTCTTGGTTACACATTCAAATAGTTAAAATGATTAGCCTAAAGGTGAGCTTTATTCAATAATGAATTCTTGTACCAATAAACTGACCCTGCTGAGGGAAAAGCAAAGAGAAAAAAAACCAGAAATGACTGCTAAGCGTAATGAATGATTAGCACAATATTTCTCGTAATTAATTACCTAATATTTAATTTCATTTCGGAATTTTATTTTCGTTTTAAAATTTTCAATGTTGCGTCTACAAAACTTTTATCATTTATATGTTTTTTGAAAAGCTTTTTATTGAAATACCAATCGTTAATTGCTTGAACAAAATTTTGTAAGTAGATGCATAATGTCGCCATTTTTCGATAGATTGATTTCATTTTTTCAACACAATAAACTACAGGTATCTTTCTAATAGCCCTTTTTATTTTATTGTAATCGGTTCGCATTGGCTCGAGTACGGGTCGGATTCATGCTTTCGAATAAGCTTTAAAGTTTTCGAGTAGGTTCTCGAAACTTTCGAACTCTTGAACAGTTTCTAGCTATTCGAAGCTTTCGAGTTATTCGAAGCTTTCGAGTTATTCGAAGCTTTCGAGTTATTCGAAACTTTCGATTTCTCAAAAGATTTTGGAAAAAATGTCGAAATTTTTAATTATTACCACATATTTGTATTCAGCAATCCGAAATGTAGACAGTTCTGGACGAGTCTAAGGTTTGCAGCACGAGCCAAGGGCCTGAAGTTTTACAGGAGTCAGATCTGCCTATATTTCTGCACCTGTCACACATGATATTTCTTGTAAAAAATGCCGAATTTTCTGCAGAACTTACAGAGTTTTAAGTTATTTTATAAATTTACGGATATTTTCTGTAACATTTACTGAACTTGTCTGTCAAGGTCATATATTTAATCTCTAAACTCTAATAAAAAAGTTTGTAAATTTTACAGAAAGCATCCGCAAATTTGTAAAATTACTGAAAAGTCTGTAAACTTTGCAGAAAATTCGATAAACTTTACAGAAAATATATGCTGTCCCTATTTCAACTGAAAATCCTGTAACTTTAGCAGACTCATTTTTCTCCGTCTATAAATACTATAACGATGCTATCTTAAATTATAATAAATTCATTATTATTATCGTTAATAATAAGTTATATTTAGTTATATTAATGCGTTGAAAATTTTCGTGTATAGTGTGTTACTGTATAAAAAAATATATTCTTGAGAATTAATTTTTTTTGTTTTTAATAAAGAACAATTTTTAAAAACAGATCCTTAAGCTTTTAAATTAGTCCCTTAGTAAATAGACCCTAAGTCAATATAAATTGTCTCAAGACCTAATAAGATGTCTTGAACTTAACTGTCTCTAGATCATAAAACCCAGACCAAGACATTATTTCTTGTCTCAGAGTAATAAAAATATTATCTCAAGACATACCCGTTTGTCTTCGAGTTATAAAACTATGTCTCAGGTTCTTTCCAAGTCAAATAATCTTGTCTCCAAGACATAAAGTTTTGTCCTGAGACATCAAAAATGGTCTGGTTCCGTCTCACAAGATAGACATAAATTATAACTTAAAATTGTTTTGGATTAATCTTCAACCAAGTCAAAACCGTGACAAAATATTTTTACCCGGGGACTATAGTGTTTACCGTCCGACGAGCGAAGCAAGGGTTGCATTTCGAGTCGAGAATCACCTATGTGCACTTGTCACACATACTTTTTTTCGTAACAACTAAGTGCCAAATGTGCGAATAACTGGCCGATTTCATTCGCACGCGGTTAGGTGTCTGCGAATAAATTTTGCCATAACATTTGAAAATCAGGCACTTCACGCACGCTACGCAGGCACGAGAAACCGAACTTCGTCAAGTGTCCGATTCTCACATGTCATGGCAGAATTCATCCGTACACACCTAACCTCGTGCGAATAAAATCGACCAGTTATTCGTACACTTCGCACTCAGTTGACTGAAAAAAAGTATGTGTGACAAGTGCGCTTAGATGATACTCGACTCATTTGAATGCTGTCCGAGCGAAGCGAAGTGAACCGAAACACTATACGGCACAACATACTATTCCCGCATTGGCCGTGAAGTGATTATTGATTAATGTTTTTTAAATCAAACATCTCACTGGTTCAGTGTAAGATAGTGAAGATTCGTCTGTATTATCTATGGACCGTGCTCGACAAGCATGAAAGCATAGAAGCATGGAATCATGGTGTCGACAACGAAAACGTCGTCAAAGATAAGCGGAGGAAAGTGTATCGTGAATCGTGACGAATATCTGCGCACAGACTTGAAGCAGAGCTTAATTGTACCTCGTAAAGTAATTCCAGGTTAGGTTATTGCGGACGTGCGAATGGCGGTCTAGTCGCGACAGCTTTAGCGCCGAACTTTATAATTTTACGAGCCTTAATCTCGAGTGACGCGGTCACAGGGTTATCAACAGCGGGATAGTGTGCAACATTAAGGAGGGCATGCAATAGTCTCGGTGATACGTCTGCTGCTTGGATGTATTATAAACTAAGCTTTCACGACAAAGCTTCTGCATAATTTCTATATTCATGCAGAATTGCTGCTTAAAACTCAAGACCGGAGATAGACTAAGGAATATGCTCTTGTCGTAAACCGGACAGTTGGCTACTTATTCTAAGATGGTACCAAAATCTTCGATTAGTGAATATAAAATAGTGATGTGCACAAATCCAATAATTTCAGTTAGTTTAACGAGTTAATTTAAGTTTAAGCTTACGAGCCAGCTCACAGCGCGAGCATTTTTGAGTTAAGCTCAACTAGAACATCGCACAGCCCATAATAACATAACCTAAATAATCGTCAGCTCGCTGCGAAATGTACGAGATGAATAATTTCATAAATTTTAAATATGAAGTATCTCTAGTGCCAATTTTGCGAAATGCATATTATTGTATTGAACTAATTGTTTCAACCTAACTCATGTTCCTGTAGTAGATTATGGTCCAGTTCAATTTAGAAGTGGGTCAAAATCCATGTCTGATCATTTTTTTTTAAAGGTGATTATTTCTTTCCGCCTGTTCTTTTCACGATTCAATAAAGCTAAGTAATAACTCAAAGGACTTTCTTATTGGTTTTTTTTCAAATTGAAAGATAAAAAAGTTATGCAACTCTTTGTGTGTCAATACTCTTGTTCTCTGGGACGCGCCGGTCTTTGATAAGGGTTTTCTCGCAAATGGTTTCTTTTCTTTAAGCGCTCCTTTCGTGAATCAATGAAGCTAAGGAATAGTTCGAAAGTAATATCTTGTTTTCTTTTTCAAATTAAATGCGTTACATTTGGGCAGTCTTTTGTGTCTTCTGAAAAATTCAGGTTTTGGCATTTACGGCCTTATGCACCGGGACTTCATATGCATTTTCTAAGTGCAAGCGTTGCTTGAAGAAATTATATATTTATATTTGATATATTTTCTATTTAAAAATATTGTCTATTCAAATAGTTCACTCGATACCACTCGGGGTTCACTTTAAAAATTAAAAGCCTGTATTCAAGGAATTAAATTTTCAAACAAAAATTTTACATGATGAGAATTTTCACAAAAGGCTAGTTGGAAACATCATCATTTTTAAAATGTAAATAAGAATTCTAATTGAAATATTCATGCACACTCATATTTCTAATAAAACACACCTAATTGATAGACAAAATGTAATTAATCAATGACACCCTTTTCTGAATATAAGTATACTCTCTTAATCTGAATCGGCGAAAATTTCGCTGTTTCTGCCAGTGAACGAAATTATCACTGCGAATCAGCGATCTCCGCTTAATAGTCACCCGGGTTTCAGCCTGCACATGCGCAAAGAGGTAGAGATCACTGACCGAAGCAGCAGGACTTTCGCTGTATGAAGAGCATACACTCATCTCGTGTTATTTGGCTGCCCAATCTTTGGCCGGCTTCACGGTTATTCACGCTTGAATGCTTCTATCTCCCTATCTGAGCTTCCCTTGACGCTCTGTACTCAAGGTCTTCACTCGGACAGTCAGTGCCGTTTCAGAAGTTACTTACATCGCGACTCTCTGGGTACGTATGCCGGATTCAGAGATTATATATGCGGTCCTGAGTGTTTACTCACTTGTCGCTTCAAATTCAGTTGAAACTAGATTTTAATAGCGTTCGTTACTTGGCTGACAAGACCCGAGGCTAGCCAAATAACGCAAGAATACTTTTTATTGCGTCATTTTTAAGCAGCACGTACGAAAAGTCTCAAATTCAAAAATGGATTTAGAATCTGCACACTCAATATCTTTTGAAGTCTGCAAACAAGTGGATCATCTTCACTAAATCATTTCAGCATAATGATCGTATCGTTATGAAAACACATGGTCTAGAGCGCAAGTGGCTGTATTTTAGAAACTATTATTATTTGATTAAATAAACAGTGATTAGCACATGAGGGACCTAATGCTGATCGATTATGTACATACGCACTGATGCAGAATTACATACGCACACATTTGTACGTTTCAGCTATATGTACAGTCAGTGACATTAAAAATTATATTTGTTAACAGCAAACCGTCTGAAAATTAGAGATGAAATTAACCAATTTTTATTATATGATGTCCATTAATTAATATTTACTCACTATCAAATCATTTTCTTATCAAATTCGTAAGTCGTTCACGTTTGATCGAAAAAATAAATAATAATTTTAATTGAAAAATGATTTACCTTGGCGAAAATATAATATTACGGATTCAATCAGTGAGGGTAATAACCGAAAATAATACCATATTTAATTTTATTTAATAACTAACAGTAATTACGAATTTCTCTTTTGAATACAATTTATAATGTGCAGATCTGTATAGTACTTGCACGACACTAAGGGTGGCATGTCACTTGTCCTTTCCCATAACGCCTCGCGGGCAGGGTTGGCTAACTAAATACGAAGTTAGTCAAACAGACCCCGGGCCAGGGTTAAATCTAGCTTAAGCTGCAATGGTAGCGCCGCGGTAGATACACTTACGCAAAGCAAACACCAAATCAATTGCAAAAACACTCGTCGTTTCTACTTCGTATCACTTGAAGGAATCTGCCTATCATCTGTTTAATTTTCGCCCCTTACAACCCAGAACCGAAATTGGTCTCTCAGAGATGTTTATGTAAAACAGTTGCGAACATAACACCCCCCTCCTAACCCTCCAACAACAATGGGAGAAATCTGCTGAATATAGTAACCGCTTGACATGTCAAAAGCGGCAGTTACAAGAAGCGCAGAAGACTGGGATTCTAATTACATTCTAAAATTAATGTTAGGTTTCCATCACAATAGAAAAACACAGAAAGGTCCTTGAAATAATTTCAAGTATCTAGAATTCATGACAATAACAATAACTTGGGAGATTTATTTTTCTCAAAGAAGGCGAAGTAAATTTGGATATATGTAGCATCTATACCTTTCTGCGTTGGTAAACATTTTTAATTGTTCTTTAATCGTTCGTCTGATTATGTGTCCTACACAGAAAAAACTGGGTGTCAGAAACGTTGCAGATAATCGGTGAAACGGGGTAACAGCAAACTGGGTAACTGAGGCTGGGGTAAACTTACAGTGGCGAACGTGCTGCCTCTGGGGGTGTCCGTCGGAGAATTGTTCGAGTCCCACGGTGAGTTTACCCCAGCCTTGCTGTTACCCCATTTCACCGTTCGCGGAAGAGTTACTTTTCCGCACCGTTACGCATGTGCTCTTTTATAAAAAATTACTTTCCTTTACATGTACATGCAAGACCTTTGTTTGCCCACTGTTTACAGACATCGAAAATGGCTGATTCCCCACTCTGCGCGAAGATAATGCGCAAAATCCCCAACATCGGTGAGCAGTGTTTTGACCAGTCAGAAAATAAAGCGTTTTACTCACCGGTTTTACTACTAGTGTCATCTAGCTTCGTAAACGGTTACTATGTTAACTTCGCGTATTGGGTAAGTGACGTTATGTTCAATATCTGAAAACGATAGACAATCTCAGGTTTTGCATTGTAATTTGTACAGAAAAACATTGTTCGATACATGAGGCTTCATGGGTGGGTGCTCACTAGGATATGCCCAGTGTGTCGAAAACCACTTTTTTTGGACAATATCGCTCGCCTGTTCAATTTTTAACGAATTTGGATCTACTTTTTTCAAAACGTGTAACGTGTAACTGATAATATTTTATATTATTCAAAGGGAAATTTCGTATTTAATAACAGATGAAATTTGTTTTTTACATTCTCATCATTTATGATGGATTGTCCTAGATTCATGTGAATTTGGACCTATCCAATTTTCGTCGATTTTCGACGTTTCGAGACCCCCTGAGTCAGAAAAAATGATTTTTACGAAAATGTCTGTCTGCTGATCGGTCTGTCTGTTGTCTGAAGACGCGATAACTTTCGAATTAATTTTCTAATTTAAATTTTCTTTTGCACACTGGTTTGTCGTCCAAAAAGACAAATCAAATTCGTTAGCCAGCCTTTTACTGCCAATGCTTATGGTTTTAGCCAGGAAAAATCAAACTGAGAAAACAAATAATTCAACTTTCCCACGAAACTATGCTAGATACGATAAATAGACACAAAAGCAAAATCATTTGTGTCTGAAAGTTCTACGAAATTGTACTAACCGTTTTTCAATAGTAATGATAGTTATTGTTTTAGACGTGAAAAATCCCATAAGAAAATCGAAAATTTAAATTTATAGCTCAACAATGCAGAAGACTATGAAAGCTTCGATAGCAAAATTACTCACCTCAAAAAGACCTACAAAATTCCTTCAGACCATTTTTCAATAGCGCCCATAGTTTGAATTTGAATTTTTACATTCTCATCATTTATGATGGAATGTCTTATCATGTGAATTTGTACCAATCCAGTTTTCGTCAATTCTCGACGTTTTGAGACCCCTTAAGTAAGAAGAAATGGTTTTCACGAAAATGACTGTCTGTCGGTTTGTCTGTTGTCTGACGACGCGATAACTTTCGAAGGAATTTTCTAATTCAAATTTTTTTTTGCATACTGGTTTGTGGTCGACAAAAGCAGGCCAAGCTAGTTAGCCAGCCTTCTACTGCCAATATTTATTGTTTTAGCTATGAAAAATCAAACTGAGGAAAGTATAAATTCAACTTTCTCACGAAACCACGCCAGTTACGATAAATAGACAAGAGGCCAAAATTAATCATTCATGAAAGTTCTACAAAATTGTTTCAACCATTTTTCAATAGCTATAATATTTTTTGCTTTCCACGTGGGAAATGCCGTAGGAAAATCGAAAATTCAAATGTATAGCTAAACAACGTAAAAGACGATGAAAGCTTTCGTAACAAAATTACTCAACTCAAAATGGCACACAAAATAGCCTCCAGCCATTTTTTAATATCATCCACAGTTTGGCGAGAAAATTTCAATTTTTCATGGTTCCTCAGATACTGCAGATTTGTGCTGGAAAGTATTCGATTTAGGTGCATTTTGTTTAATTCTTTCTCACTTTGTTTTATAATTTTTCAGATGATTATAAAAATATTATGTAAAGTGTAAATATAGAAGAAATGAGTGTATGATTAAGATCAGTTGAAAATATTTGCTCTTTCCCAATTCATTAAATAGTTTTTCTGAACAAATACGCAGTTTGACAATGCCTGAATAAGTAGACTCAATTTTTTCGCAGAATAACTGAAAATATCTTTTCAATGACTGCTTGTTGTCACATTTCTATCTTTTTTCCATGAATGGTCTCACTTCTTTTAAGGAAACAACAAAAATGTCTTACCAAAGACATCTTGTTGTCATATTTTTTCAATTGACAGAAAATATTACTGAATACTACTTTGACTACTACTACTTTTTACTACTACTACTACTTATTTTTTTTTAACTTTACTAAATACTACTTTCTACTGTCACATTTTTCGAAATAACAATAACTGTTAATTATTCAAACAATTTCTTATGTGCTATGAATTAAAAACGTCTCATATAATTAACAAGACATTTTTAGTTGATTCCTTATAAAAATGAGACCATTCATGAAAAAAAGATCGAAATGTGAATTTGTTTATATAAATTGTTTCAATAATTAACAGTTATTGTTGATTCACAAAATATGTCAGCAAGAAGTCACGGGCAAAACACTTTTAGTCGGTTCCGTAAAAAAAATTGAGTCTATTCATGGAAAAAGGTAAAAATAGGTATTCGTTTATGAGTTATTTGCTGTCAATTGGAAAAATAGGACAACAAGAAGTCATTGATAAGACATTCTTAGTCAATTCTTTAAAAAATGGAGGTTATTAGTGGAAAAAGATCGAAACGTGCATTTTTTTAGAAATTATTCTAATAATTAACAGTTATTGTTAATTCGAAAAATATGACACAAAGAAGTCACTGGCAAGATATTTTTAGTCAATTCCGTAAGTGAAATGAGTCTTTGCATAAAAGAATGGTAAACATGGACATTTGTTGATAAGAATTGTATAAATGAATAACATTTTTGTTAAATTACAAAATATGACAACAAGGAGTTATTGAAAACACATTTGCAGTTTATTCTCCGAAAAAAATTGAGCCTACTCATTTAGACATTGTCAAACTGTGTATTTGTTTACAAAAATTCTTTAAAGGATTGCAGAAGATCAACTATTTTTAACTAATTAATTAATTTCAGAAAAACAATAAAATTAATTTTAAAAAAATTAAAACACACTTGAAAATTTATTTGAAAAAAAATTCATTCGTTATCAAATAAAAAAGGTTCCTTCGACTAAAATAAAATATTAGCAGTTACATGTTATACTCGGAAGCCTTACGGTTAGTGTGAAGAAAATGCATAAAAATCCATTGAAAATTGAACTGTCAAGCGATTTTTGTCCAAAAAAGTGGTTTTTGGCACTCTGTGGGGTAGTCCGAAAATGCACTGGAAAACTTCTTTTTGCACTAGAGGGCAGTTATGCCCCCAAATCGGTTCCAAATCCAAACAAAGAAGTTGCATATTTTTGTTTTATCAAATTTTTGATCTAAACAGGCACCTCATAGCACTCGAAATTCCACAATTGAGCATTTGCATGCGAGAATAGCCTTCTTGATTTTTTGGAAATCACTCAATTGCACATGTAAAATACATGGGAAAGAATCACTTTTGGGCTCTTTGGAATAACTTCTGAGGGTTTGGGAAAATGTTATGGAAAAGTTCAGGAACTTGTAGAGACCTTTGCAACGAAGAATTCTATGCATCAATCATATAGGTTTTCCACCCCGAACACAACCTTTCGGTGCTCCGAAAAGTACACCTAAATCCAAGAATGTAAATTCTGTACGAAATCTATACCTTTGAGCACTTCATTCTCGTTTCTTATTGTCAAAAATTATTTTTATTGGTCCAGTGAAATATTTATCAATATTTCAAAGAAATTTTAAATTATTTGAACAAGTTAAATTTGTTTGAATAATATTTTTAAGGAAATTTGTGATTTTTCTCTCTTTTGTGCTAAAAATATTACAACTATTGTATCCTAAAATCAATTCATTTTTTATGTTCATGAATTGTTTAAACAATTTAGTATTAGTTACTTTCAGTATTTCATCGCGTATTGTCCTAGACATAGAGGCGTCCACTTTTTTTCTTATATATTTTTAGTTTGCGTTGCCTTTTTTTGTATTGTATATCTTCATATCTTAGCTTTGTTATTTAACAAATTATTTTTGTTTAAAGATTTTTTTTCCGGAAATTCAGGCATTTTTATTTTTTAATACAATAAATATTCTGGCACTGCTGGAAAGTAATTTTGGATCCAAATACGCACGCGCGGTGACTGAAAAAGCTGATCTTGCTCAAAGTACGCAAGCGCAGTTGTTAAAAACAATGTTTCGTTCAATACCCGCGTGGGAAATGCGACTTCAAAGGCTCGACGACAGACGACGAAGTTATCGATTCCTCGATCGATGACGTGTCCGTAGGAGAAACCTAATTTCCCTCGCTAGTGGGAAAAGTAAGTGAGAAAATTGAATTTAGCGTGGAGAAATCGCAATTCCGTAGTAACGCCATCTGCCGTGAGCTATGGGTACCGCGTTGAAAAAGTGCAACAAAAGTTGCAAATTGAAGTTGATAATCCGTCAATCGATTGACGAATCTGTCACTTCGTTGTCACTTAACTCGCTCCAAATCCGCATTTCCCGTCTGTGGTAATTAGACACAATATCGTGTGCATCGTGTTGGAGATACAGGAAATAAATTCGTCTGATTGCTGCGCTCGCGCAGCAAACTTCACACTCGTTTGAAATCGCCTCAATCTCCAGCATGATGCACAATATACTACACTCATCTCCCGTAACTGTGCCCCTCGGGTCTGGTGGGCACATTAACGGGGGATATTAAAATCTAGCTTAAGCCGGATTTAAAGCGACGAGTGAGTAAACACTCAGGACCGCATTTATAGTCTTTAAACCCGACATACGTACAGAAGTATCGCGATATAAATAACTTCTAATACGTCGCTGAGTGTCCTAGCGAACACTTTCAGTTTTGGGCGTCAAGGGACGCTCAGGGGGTGAGACAGAAGCATTCAAGCTTGAACGACCGAGAAGGCAGCACAAAAAAGGGGGGCACAGTTACGGTAGATGAGTGTATTTCTTCAAAATTTGATTCTAATTGTGAATTAGTTACTTTTGGAACGACATTGTTCAAGCATGAATCAAGTCGTGTAAATCCCTGCAACCTTTCAATTCTTTTGCTTCTCCCACCTCTCTCTCCCGCTTCCTTTGGCCAGCTCTGTCACTATCACTTTGCAGATCCTTTCTTCCCCCGAAAATTCACCACTAGAATCGGAACTTAATCGATTTCCTGTTAAGCGAGGCGTAAGTTGCCCTGCAGTCACTGTGACAAGAAAGTCTCTTTAGCAAAGGCGCCAACAGAGCGAGAAATTACTCATCGTTCTGATTGAGGTTAATTAATTAGATAATTAAGCCCCCACGGCAAAGCAACCGCGCTCACTGTGCCGGCAGAAGATTGCTTATATCCTCTGAATATTCTCCCGATTCTCTGGAGAAGGTTTTTGGCAGAGAAGTTCGTTATAAAAATGCTCGTTACTGAAAAGGCCCCTTCCTCTTATCTCATTAATTCGCTCTTCCCTGATGTCAATGCACTGCAGGACTTAATGGAAGACTTAACCAGGATCTCATTATCTTCACACGATATTCGCGCAAACCCAAAAGTCCTGCGGACGATCACTTGTCTCGTTAAATATTCAGTCATGAATATTCATGAAAATTTGTCTTTTGCTGTTGGTATACAGTATAGACTCTCATGGAAATGCTTGCCTTGCATTGCTTTGACGATAAACTGAGTTCCTTCAACTTGGTGAATTTCCTGATTTCTTTGAAAACTAATAACGGCAGTTATTAGAAGTTGCGAAAAGTAATTCTAAAACCTTTTTTATTGGCGAAAAACCCTTTTTGTTTGGATACCTTTAAATTTGTATACATACACTGAAAAAAAAATTTTTTGTAACAAAGTGAAAGCATTTACTTAAATCCTATTTCTTAGGATCACAAAAATATCCTTTCAAAGGAGTCATTTTTATTTGAACCAGACATATATTTTTGCTGATCTAAAGAAATTAATTCTTTGGATGTATTTTCTTGATTAAAATAAATATTTCGAACATTTAAGAAAATGATTTCCCTGACTCAAAAGGTCTAGATTCGTTTAAATCTGATTAGTCCTCCAAAGAAATATTTATTTGATTCAATGAGTTCGATTCTTTGAAATGATCAGGACGCATTTGAATCAATTACTTTGGCCATACTTGAATCAAGTCTTTAGGTTTATTTGAATCAAAGAAATTATTATTAAATTCAAAAGAATATGAGTTAAGTTAAAAAGATACTTATTTGATACAAAGAGTTGATGGCATTTATACCAATGGAGCATTTCTTCAGATGAATTATATATTGTGTTCACACAGATATTTATTTCTTTAGTTAAATGAAACGTTTCGTTCGATTGGTAATATCAAATTATTCAAATCAAATAAACATTCACTCAAACGAAGTAATTATCTTTTTAAATTAAATCATTATTGATTTGATTGGGATGAATGTTTCTTTCACTGTAGAATACAAAGGAAACTATTCCAAACACTTCTTCCAATAAAGTAAATATTTCATTAAGATAAATGCATATTCATTCAACTGAAATATATATGTATATATTTTTAAATGAACGTTGGCGTCATTTGTTTCAATTGAATACTTCTTTAAATCAAAAAAATATGTTGTTAAATTCGATATCCATGTATTTGATTTAAAGAAATATTTCTTTGGCATTTATGGTCGAGGGTAAAATACCATTCCGACTTAGAATTCCCATGTTGCGGCAGCGTTGTGGTCATCTCTGTGGACCTTACACTTGACGGACCCAAATTGGATTCCTGCTGAAGGTGGATTTTTCATCGAATTTTTCTGTTTCAGGATCATCAAGATTTTGAATTATGTGAATTGTTTAAATTAAATATATATAATAATAGCAATCTTAATTATAATTCAAACTGAAAGAATCCAATTGTTCATTCAGGAAAATATATACTACATATAACTAAAGTACGAACTACTTTATTGCACTCGCGCATGTTTAAGGCCAAAAAAATATTTATTTGAATCAGTGGGATATTTTTTTGCTTCAAAATTAAAATGGATAAGGTAAATGTTCCACTTTGGGCGAGTGTAAGGATTTGAGCGGCGTATTTTGCTTGTAAAAGTATTTTAAATCTTTTGAATCCAGAAAGGTTCCTGATATCGCACAGTTTGAACAATTTTTCATCAACATTTTGTCTGCTCATCGATATAAACAAACAGTTTTCATTGAATAATGGGCAATATTTCATGCTGTTCCGATGAACCTATTTGGGCCAATGAATTTTTCCTCTGACCCTAGTTTGGGCGAATCGAATATCCCAGTTTGAGCGTGCGACGCCATGTTTGATTTCCTACAGTGGTGGGATATCGTGATTGATACTGAGACCAAATTCACGCTGCTCAGAATAGGGCGGGAAAAAATGGCTGTCACATTGTCATTGTAATCGTTTCGCGTACATTTTTATCAATTATTCAACACAAATGTAAAAAAACACGCGTCATGACAGGATAAAGCTTTAAGAATTGAGATAGTGTGCGTGTTATCTAAAAAAACCATAATTTTTATGTAACCTTGTTTGTAGAGTCGACCAAGAACTGAACCTTTATGGAACGGAAGTTTGTAAACACTCGCCCAAACCCCTCCAACCGTTTTTTCCGTCCGTATTAAGGAGGCAGGTAATATACGAATTATGCATTAACTTTCAGTTATATTGACGAGCCCATTTGAAAAACTTATAATTATCACTTACTTTTCATTGAAACACTCGCACCACAAAATTTTTCAAGCACTGTTGTGTCGAAAAACAACGCATCGTGTCAACTCCCGAACTAACAAGCCGAGAGCGATGTTATGTTCGATCGGTCGCAGATGGGCGACGCGCGTGACACGTTTAAACAATACGAATAAATAATAAAATGACTATGATACCCATATCAAAAATATATTTAATCCATTCTAGAATGTGATTAAACTATTGATAGTGTCATTAACTTTAAGATTGCCACAGATTTACCTATAGAATCTGAGCATTCGCCCAAACTGGGTCACTCGCCCAAACTGGGACATTTACCTTACGTAAGTGCGTTCATGCCAATTCAAGTGACTTCATGCCAGTGACATCAGGAAAGGTGTAAAGGTCTGCCTTCACGAGTTTTAAGCCCATCTACTTTAATTTACAAATTACAACTCTTACATCCCGAAAGTATTCCGAATCCAAATTTTGTACTATTTTCAAAGCCTTGAAATTATTTGAAGTAGCTGTGAATTCAATCTCGAGTGTCTTCACTTTGTTTCAATTCATAGTAAAACTGATGAATAAAAATGACCTGTGTTTCCGTTGGATGCGACATATCATTTGCGAAGTATTTTTTAATGCTGAACACGAATCGGCCTTCTATTTATTGTCATCAGGTGTAGTTTAATAGATATTCGCCAATGAATTTTTTATTTAAAAAATTTTTAACATTTTTTTTAGGGGTTAAAACGAAAATTTTATAGATATGCGGCAGGTTATTTTGATGCATTTTAATGCAGATTTTAAATATCATCTCCTTTTTATAATATCTACAATGGTTTTTGGAGTCATCTAAAAAAACTATTCAAAAAAATGGAAAAGATCCAAAGAAGATTGTATATGCTCTATTTTAGGTAATATTTAGTTTTTTAATATACACTGGGGCCGACTTCGTTCACATTTTTATGCCAAATAATAATCTGAAAAATTATTTAAGTTCGGATAATCCGTTCTTGAGATATTATATGAAAAATCTGCACCCCTGTTGTCGAATAGGTCAAAGTTTAGTAGCGCATCAGCCTATATGCTTCAAAGCACTCGTAATTTTTTACCCTCTCGGGTTTTTTGACTCGCTGATATCAAATCTGAAGTCAGATTTTGAAAATTCAAAATGGCTGATCCAGTATGGCGGACCGTATGTAAACAAATGTTTAAATATCACGAATCTCAATGCGATAACTTAAAATTACGAACTATGGCGTTTTTTGGGTCACTGATAACAAATCTAAAGTCAGATTTTGAAGATTCCAAACGACTGTGCTTATATCATGAAATTGAAAACACTATCATTGCGTATGGTCTGCTATATTGGCTCAGCCACTTAAGATTTCGAAAAACTTACTTCAGACCCAAGAAGCCCCAGAGTTAACAATTTTAAGTTTCTTTAAGTTAACTTTAATTCTGAGTTTCTTGATAATTTAAGATTTCTTATATATTGTCCGTCATATTATATCAGTCATTTTGAATTTTGAAAGTCTGACTTCAGATTCGATATCAGCGACCCAAAAAACCCTACATTAAGTAATTTGGAGTGCTTTGAAGCATATAGGCTGATACGTTACTGAAATTTGACCTATTCGGAAACATGGGTGCAGATTTTTCATGATATCTCAACAACGGATTGTCCCCATTAAAATTTCTTTTCAGATTATTGTTTGGCATAAGAAAATGAACAAATTCGGCCTTGGTTTATATAAAGATTAAATATTAAATGAAATAGAGCATATTCAAATTTTCGTAAATTTTTTCCATTTTTTTAATAGTCGTATATATTTGTATTAAAAAATTGAGTTGCAAATATCTATTGAACTTCACCTGATGGCAATAAATAGAGTGCAGATTCGTGTCCAGCATCAAAAAATGCTTCGTAAATGATATGTCGCATTTAACGGGACATAGGTCATTTTTGTGGATTAGAGTAATTATATGGCACTCGTTTGATGAGCACTTTACTTCCCCATGAAGATTAACCAGCAAAAAAATATTTGCTTCCTCATAGCGAAAGTATATATACGAAAATACAAGCAGGTCAATCAATTCATCTCGAATCAATGAGTCTTTTCTATTCTTGCATCAACTTTGAATTATGTTGATGAGAAAAGTTTTACTATATAAAGCCTATTTTTAAAGTATTATAAAGTACTATGATAAAAGTACTTGTAATAAATATTTTTAGAAATCCTTGTATCAGTTTAGAGATATTAGTAGTAAAGTTGAGATTTTTGTATCGCTAGACTCGTCTGAAAAAGCTGCATCTAATATGCTAATAAAAATTGAAATTGTTTAAAATAATTAAATGAAAAGAGAGTCATTGAAGATTGAAGTGACATAGCTTCAATGATTCGCCGTAAAAAGGGCGTATAATGCTCTCAAGAGGGCGCATCTCAGCTAATTATTGTAAATAGGCCTTTTGCGTCATCAAAAATCGGATACCTCGCTGACATACGTCTTTTTCGAGAGGAATGTGTCTTCCATTATTCTGTATGAGAATCTCACTAGACGTCTCGCTACAACGAAGATTCAGCGAAAATCAGACGTATGTTAGCCAACAATGATTGATTTACTCAGAAATGGTGTACAGCTTTTTAAAAATTACCATACAAAGCCGCGACTTGACAAAAACCGTTTTTCTTGAATATGTACTATATCTCCATTCGAACTGACATTAAGTTCAGTCAGAGATCTTTTAGGTTGTGAGGACAAACAAGTAAGTGCTATCAACAAAGCGACTTTAAAATGAATGCCTTTTACCAACATAACCAAATAAAATTATTCGTTGTTCTTTTCTCTATAATAGTTAGTAGAAATTACTATCATGGTTGCATGTTAAATACGACACTGTTTGAAGTTCTTACAATTCTTATAATATATTGAAAAATTATTACTGTGTGAAGGAAAAAATGTTTTTGAATCATAGTTTTGGATTATTGTTTCATGAATTTATGCACAATGTCCATCGAAAACTGATCGGAAAGGCTTCAAATGTGAATATTCATTTTGTACCAGAAGAGAACCATCTGAATGAAATTGCAACGTGTTAAAAAAGTATAAAATATAAGATAAATAGCTAATATAATTGATGTTATGAGAGTGATATCTTCAGAATGAATATTCTAGCTTTAATTTGTTATGTAATACTTTCCCCACTTGCTCATCATTTATCAATATTATGACTTCAAAAGTTTTTGTATCCGCCTCGTACTGCTTTCCCCTATTTATAGCTGTCAAAATTTATAGCTACTAATTTCTTAACTTTCAAATCGCTAATTCCAAAATTGAAAAAAATTTTCATGATAAAATTTAATCCGAAATATTTGATATCAATAGCAACCATAGGAAGGTATTAGATTCATGTGAATCTGGATTTATCCAGTTTTCGTCAATCTTGAGGTTTTGAGACCCCCTGAGTAAAAAAAAAATGTTTTTCACGATAATGTCTGTCTGTTGTCTGACGACGCGATACTTTCGAAGGAATTTTTTAATTTGAATTTCCTCTCGCACACTGTTTTGTGGTACAAAAAGACAGTTCAAGTTCGTTAGTCGGCCTTCTACTGCCAATATTTATGGTTTTAGCCATAAAAAATAAAACTGAAAAAAGTAAAAATTCAACTTTCCCACGAAACCACGTTAGATACGATGAATAGAGAAGCGAACAAAATTGTCTGTTTCTAAAAATTCTACAAAATATGCTGGAATTGTTTTTGAATAGGAATAATAGTTTTTGTTTTAAACGTGGAAAATGCCATAAGAGAATCGAAAATTCAAATTTATAGCTAAACAACGCAAAATGCGATGAAGGCTCCAACAGCCAAACTTCTCACTTCAAACAGACCTACAAAATTGCATCAGATTATTTTTCAATAGCAACCATAGTTTGGCGGAAAAATTTGAATGTTTACATTCTCATAACTTAGGATGGAAGGTATTGGATTCATGTGAATTTGGAACTATCCAGTTGTCATCAATTCTCGATGTTTTGAGACCTCCTGAGTCAGAAAAAATGGTTTTTACGATAATGTCTATCTGTCTGTCTGTTGCCTAACGACGCGATAACTTTCGAAGGAATTTCCTACTTAAAATTTCCTTTTGCACACTGTTTTGTGGTCCAAAAAGACAGGTAAAGTTCGTTAGCCAGCCTTCTACTGCCAATATTTATCGTTTTAGCCATGCAAAATAAGATTGAGAAAAGTAAAAATTGAACTTTCCCACGAAACCACGTTAGATACGGTAAATACACAAGAGACCAAAATTATCAGTTCCTAAAGGTTCTACAAAATTGCTCGAAACCGTTTCTTCAATAGGGATGATAGTTTCCATTTGAATGTGTAAAATGACATGAGAAAATAATAAATTGAAATTTATAGCTCAACAACGCAAAATACAGTGAGAGCTCCGACGGCAAAATTTCTCACCTCAAAAAGACCTACAAAATTGCCTTTAACCATTTTTCATATCTATATTTCACTTCTCAACTGTAATTAATAAAATTGAAATATTCATAAAAAACTTTTTGTTACTTATGTCGGTGCTAAAGCTTGCCAGTTCTTTTAGTACCAATTCAAAAGATATATTTTTAGCAATTTTTTATTAAATTAAAATTTTCTCATGGTTTCTCACATACTGCAAATTAATGCTGGAAGTTATTCGATTTGTGTGCATTTTGTTTAATTTTTTCTTGCTTTGTCTTACAATTTTTCAGCTGAGTAGAAAAATATAATGTAAAATGACGATTTTCTAAAATTTAACCTAAGCACAAGCAATATCGAGCACGAGTGTCATGATGAGAATGTATTCCTCAAATCCAAAGGAGTTTTGAGGAAGTTATGTCTACATTTTTATTTAATGTTTAAGCGCGTAGCGCGAGGCACATATCATGTCGAGCGCGAAGCGCAAGACTCATTATACGCACCCTAGGCGCGCTCAATTTTGCGTGTCGCGCGGCGCGCGATGAGAATGTGCCCGCACAGCGGGCAGATTTTTTTCTGACAATTCCTGACTTTTTCTTAGTAGGGTACTCATTTTTTGGTATATTAAAGTTAAAATTTTAAAAGGCTTGAGATATCAATAAAAAAAGTTGGTAGTATAGTGAAAATTGTAAAAATTGAGGACTTTTATTATCAAGGAATGATTCTGTAAATAATATTTAGTAATAAATTCAGAAGTTAAACGATCAAATCAAAGAGTTAAAGTTTGAGAAATGACAGATTTGATAATTATATACCACAGTTCGGAGTCCTTATATGATAAGTTGAGATAACTTTTTGCACAATTAATAATGTTGTAAATTTTTATTCATGATTGTAACTTATAATAGTATTTTTATAAAAAACATTTTTTATGAGAACAGGATTGGTTAGCATCCTGCTCCCATAGAAAATAATATGGCTTTCTTGTTAGTTCAGTGAAACGTTTTGTTGGTTTAATAAAACATTTTGATATGCAAATTTTGTTTATTTTTTATATTGTTTTTATATTTGTATTGTTTTTTATTGCCATAGTCTTTTTTATATTACTGAAAATAATTTTTTCATCTCTCGCGCTTCCTATTTATGATATCTCGACAAAATTTCTTCCATTTGTTAAATATTTTGCTTATAGTTTTAAGGAAATTCTGTTTGCACATTCTAATGGGGCCCATAGGTGAATTTTATGAATTTTCACATTCGAAAAACAAACAGAAGATTTTAACCAATTTCGCTTTTTTTACTTCTTCAGGTTATCAAAACACAACTTTTTTTAAAATTAAATTATTGGAATAATTACGAAATTACTTATGATATGAAGTAGGGACACCGAGATTCTGCCCGGAAATGCCGCAACTTAGCTTTGGTGGTCCAATTATTAATGAAATGGTGATTTTTATATTTTGACAAATGGATAGTTTTTACTATTTTCATATTAAAAAACAGCTATATTAATGAAATTGTACTTTACAGATTAATTGCAGTTTCATTATCAGAATAATTAAAACCGTTTTCTTAATAAATTCTGAATGATTGTTTATACTCATTTATTTATTTTTAATATTACATTTGATGTTACCGGCTAAGGTGTCGATTACGTAACTTTATCACTTCACTTTCACTTCACTTTTACTGACACATTCAATTATTTCAATTGTTTATCTATGGTACTCTTGAATTGTCTTTCAGTGAGGTGAAAGTGGATGCGAAGTGAGAAAGTTACATAATAGCTCGCATAATAGGCCCCTGGACGTTTTATTACTAGAACTTCTCTTTTTTTTATCAATGTTAGGTTCTTCAGTCTCCTTATAGCTCTTTTATCCTTTCATGCTTGCATTCAAATGAATTTAATTTTCTTTTTAATCCTATTTGAAAGTTCTAGATTAGATTTAGAAACGTAGGTTGAGGTTGACGCGAAGTGATTAATGACGACTATTTATTTACTATTTTGACAAAACTTGCTCTATTTTTTGTTCTTGTTTCGAAAACCACTTGGATCATTTTAGATCGACCAAAGATTCTTTACTCACTTATAGTTAAACCAAATAATTTATTGAATTCAACCAAAACTTAGTTTATTCAAGAAAATATTTTTCTGTGTCAATACCCTTTTTAAAATGAACTCGCTCTTAAAATTAACTAATGGAGTGGGCTCCCGCACAGTGGGGCCAAAAAGGTGCTTGTGAACAAATCCATTTTCAACAGATTTGCGAGTTTTTTTTTCAAATGAAAGCTTATGAAATTCTGCATCGTCACACCAAAGCATATTTTTTTACATTGTTACAGAAATTTTTTATCTATCAAACAAAATCAAAAAAAAAATTGGTTATTTTTGTATTGCTGCCATTTTTTTGAAAATTTTCTGATTTAATCAAAAATGGTCAGATTCGAGGCAGAAACCCATTATAAATTACGTTCAGCAGTAT
>JAUMHM010000050.1:19843251-19858989 GCA_032362435.1 Melikaiella ostensackeni | reverse complement strand
TACCTTTTACTTAAAATTATATCGGAATTACTTACACCGGATTAGTTTTCGATGTAAGGCACCTATGCTAAGGTGCAGCCAGTTCGTTTATTGAACTATGAATGAAATAGGGATTTTGTCTAGTGGATTGAGGAATTCTTTCTCAAAGTACCCCTTGGTTCAATTTTATGGCACGTTGGATTTTGCACACGTTGGATTTTGCACGTGCACCATATTTTTATTTGCCTAAATATCATTTCAAAGTAGTACGTCTTGAGAGAGTGTTACGTACAATATACATTTCATAGAAAATGCGTCAAATCCGTTTTATATTTCGACGTGTCCAAATGACAAGGTGCTATCTCGATACACGAAAAAAAATGTATAGTTCAAACAGGAAAAAATTGACGTCAGAAGTTATGAGTCCCACTAATATTATACGACTCTGGCCAAATTAATATAAAAATTTCTGCCGGGCCTGTATAGTTGAAATTTTTTTATAGTGCCATTAGGAGTTTCCTAACACCTATCGGAAATTTTTTTAAAAAAATTGCCGGATCTGTATACTCGAATTTTCTTTGTCACCAGAAGTTTCACAAAACCTAGCGGCAAAATTTAAAAAATAAAATAAAATTTGCCGGACCTGTATACTCGGTTTTTATCCCCCCCCGCCTCTACTCTCTCCTATCTTCTTTAGTCACCAGCCCCCTCACATGAATTCTGAATCCGCCTTGAATAAATTGTGATGGATTAACGTTTGAATTAATTCTGAAATAACTTTAAGCATGATTTTAGGATTCGCAACCCATGTGTAAAATTACATTTTCAAAGTGCGCATGCGCGATAATGGCCGCTGTTGTGTAAAGTAACTACTTCACACACTGTGATGTCACTGTCTTGAAGAGCCGCTTCACACATTATTTAAAGGAACATAAAATGCAACTTTAGAGGTGGGGTTTGCAAAAAATATATTTGAAAATAGTAATTTTAGTTTTTGAAACAGTCAACTGATTTATGGATTTTCATATCTTTGAATCAGCTATGTGACTTCTTGAGTTTCAAATGTCACAGAAAATTGAAACGTCTCGTGGAATTTTTGGTTAGTAAGAAATACGTATACGGAGCAGTGATATAAGTTCGCATCCAAGTTTTGGAAAAGTATAAAAATTTAAAAGCAAGTTCTGTTATTAATTTCACTTATTTTTATTTCAATTAGGCCTTTGTAATCTTTATAGTTTTAACGTAAACTGAGAACTCAATTATAAATTTCAAACCTCTTATCAAAATTATTCCTATCTATTTAGCGCTATATTCAGACTTCCAACATTTTGATTTCAGCTATATAATACATATCTTTGTTTCAACAAATTGAAAATTTGAGTCATCAGAAAAATTATTAAAAATAAATTATGCTGATAAAATTATCCCTATTTGAAATATTTTGCCAATATCATTGGTTCGTTTTCAACGATATTTGTGGCAGAATCCAGGACAAATATCGTTTGTTCATCTGATGTTTCTAATAATATTTATATGGGATTTTCAAGCTTTCAAAATCCAAACTTTGCCACCCGAGATGGCACCTTTCTATTTCGTTCTATCGAGATAGCCCTTCGCAATTTGGACACATCCATTTGTTCTTAATTTTTGTATAATTTTCAGCCATAATGATGACGTCCGTTATGCGGAGCATAACGCAATAATTATTTGCCGTATTCATGACACATGCAAATTCTCTATTTTGGAACCTTTAGAAATTTTTGTGAAATCTCTGATACCTCTTAAATCTTTTGAAATATCTAGATATCCTTTGAATTCTTTAGAAATCACTTAAAAGTTGAGTTGTCAACCCCTCGGGCTTTCAAGTTGAATTTAAACATTTAAAATTTCCCATTTTTTAAATTTATCCATTCGGAGCTTTTTTATTTTAGAATTTTTCATCGATCGAGAATAAAAATATAATTGTAGAAACATAAAGGATTCAATTAAAAATAGACTGTTAAAAATAAGCAAAACCCCAAATTAATGAATTAATTCTATTGCAACAATTATTATATAATTTCCTCTACGATTTATTAAACATGTTTGCTCTTTTATTACTTTTATTTAGATTGCATATAATACATACAGGTATATTTGCATTTATACTCGTATAGGTACATTAAAATTTGCTGTTGTGATATGGTGATTCACTGGATGTGTACCATCATCCAGCAATGACGCCCGAAGTGTTTTTTACAATCAGTATTTTTGCAATGAATGGCCACAAGTTGTCCAGCCATATTTTCTAGTCAACCATCAATAATTGTTATTTTCTTGTCTCGTTTTCTCAGTGTGCAAGAAATGACTTTCTTTGAAATCCTGTAGAGCCTTTGATGTCTCCTAATATATTTGTCAAATTGTTATGTTTGAAATTTCTACTTTCCTCGCAACTACGACTTATTCTTTTCTCTTTTGTAGGTCGTATTTGATGTTTCTGTACTATCTAATTTACTTTATGTTACTCTAATCACGTAATTTGAAAATTTTTTTCCTCTCTATTATCTTAGAAGTCACACATTCCACTTCCAACGATCAACATTGTCTTACTTATGACTCTTATGAGTCATTACGGGTATTGAAATAACTCAGTTATTACGGAATCACAGAAAATTGAACAAATCAAAACAATATTCAATTTCAATTTTTAAAAGCTCACTTGGGAATAAAAGATCCTTTCAATTTTTTCGATAGTTTAAATCAATTAAGTAATTACTAATATGGACGACGAATAGATCGTCAAGTGAAAATAAAGTGTCAGTTTAACCCTGTTGCAGGAGTTAATTTACGATGAACTCTTATACGCAATCACAGAATAATATATTGCAATTTTAGCTTTATCCGTTACATTTTTACTCCTAGTAATGGATCGTACACTGCCGACAATCGTCCTACACTCGTTTATGCGTCTGGATATCTCTGCATCTATCTTTCCGTCAGCAGTAGATAAACTTCCAAGATACACAAACTCAACAACTTGTTCTATCCTCTCTTCGTTTAAGGCAATGTTGTATAACACGATAATTTTTATTTTATTCACGTTAACCTTAAAACCCATACTCTTCATGCTGGTATCCAGTCTGCTCATCATTCTCTGCAAATCGTCGACTGATTCTGCCATAACAATCTTATCCGCAAACGCCAGTCCACGTACTTTCACTGTTTCGCGATCAACACCTCCTTCGTCTAAGAGAACCATTCTTAGACATTTTTCCATGTACCTTTATCACCCTTTCTCTTGTAGATCGGAACGATAATCACCTTTCTTCAATCATTTGGAACTTTATCATTCACAGCAAACATATTTACAAATTCGCTCAGCCACACACACAAATATCCGCCACCGCCTTTGAGCATTTCAGCGGTGATACCATCCAACCAGCAGCCTTACCATTCTTTAGTTTCCTAATCACTGATATAATGTCGACGATATAGATTTTTCTTTCGCTACCTACAACGGGACTGTCTAACGTATCCTTTCGAGTGCCTCGGTTGTTATGCTTCATAGCTTGATCTCCATACAATTTCTTTAGAAAATATCTGATACGTTCTTTCACGTTATCCGAATCCCATACCATTTCACCATCATCATTCTTCATTTAGACTATTTCAGTGCTAGTATTTTCTTTCCCAATCTTCTCAACCCATTTTCAAAATGATTCCTCATTTCCTTCAAAATCATTTTGCATTTTTTTTTACCTTCTTCCACTTCGATTATTATTCTTGCTTTCTTTGACTAGTATCTCGGCTTTCTTGTTTTTATCCATAAAATCATTTTCTAATCTTGTATTTTTCTCATCGTCAAGATCTTTAATATTTAACATTTTCGTGTACGGTTGCCTTTTCTCGTTGACAGTAACGCGGATTTCATCATTCCACTAAGAATCTTCAGCCTTTCTTCCTACAGCCGCAGTACCGCGCACTTCAGATGCACTCTTGAAGATTCTATCCTGTAGTTTTTTCCATTCACCCTCTACATTTTTAGTGTCTAATTCAGTCTTCGAGGCTTCTTCACAATGCCCTAAATATTTATTTAGCTTTTCTTGATATACTAATTGTACTTCTGGTTTCTTCAAATTCTCCATTGTAACACGCGTCTGCTTTGACTTATTATTGATTCTTCTTCTTCTTCAACCTTGTCCTAGGCTCATTTTTGAAACTGAGAGGTAGTGATCAGTTCCGCATTCAGAACCTCTCATAACCCTTGTATCCCTCACAAGTTCTCTCAGTCTCTCATCTGCTACAACAAAGTGAATCATACTGTGGCTTTTGCCCAGCAATTCATATATCCGAGTAGAATTATTCTTTTGTCGGGATTGCAAGTGCTTAAAACATCATTTAACGAGTCCCAGAAGGTATCTTTTACATACCTACTGGCATAATCAACCTGAGCGCAGCACGCTATAATAAATAGCCTTCTGACTCCCTCTTTCATTCTAACTCATAGTAATCTAAGAGGTACACTTTGATACACTCTCATATGTTTTCTTTGCTCTCTCATTAATATTAAAAACCACTTCTTGGCTACCAAATGATTCCATATATATCCCTATCTAGAATTCCAAATACCCAATCTCCATTCAACGCCTGTAACTTGTCCGAGGACATGCCTCCCGTCAACAGAAGTGTCAGTCCTATCTGAGGCTACATTATTATTTGTATTATTCATTTCCAAAAGTATACACCCGACTTCAACATGATGCGAGAAATTTATTCCATAATTATGAAATCATGTCCAAATTAAACAGCTAAATCGTCATAAGGTGGAGTGTCCATTCATAACGGCAGTCTTACCAAACTTCGGTCATGGAAGGAAAAGTATGAAAACCAAGCCAGAACCAAAGGAATTATGGTCGATTTGTGTTGTACATTGAGGAGGGCACCAGTCTTCTGCAGTTTGGCGTCTATGATGGGGGAAGACCATTCATTGCTCCAAAAATGTGATAAGAATTCTCAACCGTGAAGAAAAACTTTACAAGCTCAGAACTTTCCTAAATTTTATTTGAAAAAATTTCATTTTCAAAGACTCTTACAAATTTTCAAGACCTTCCATACTTTCGAAAAGTTTTCATACATTTTCAATAAGCCTGCACAAATTTTCAAAACTCTCCATAAATTTTTAATAGTTTCCGTAACTTTCCAAAGAGTTTTAATAAATTTCCATAAATTTCTGAAAGTTCCCGTGAGTTTCCATAAATTTTTAGCCTTTGAAAAATTTACGTTTTACAGAAGGTGAAATACAACAAATAAAATACTCATCGTGAATCGTGTTGTCAATATGAGAAATGCCCACTACGAGTGAAGAATATTTTTAAAACACTGCCAAATAATAAGAAATTTATGTTTTACAGGAGATAAGATACTACAATTAAAGTACTCATCCTGAACTATGTTAACAATATAAAAATGCCTACTACACGTAAAGAATATTCAAAAAACGCTGCAAAAGATTGTATAATTAAATTTGGTTATTAATAACGAAAAATTCGTTCATTTTTGTACAAAATAGTTTATCCATCTATATAGTTTACTGTATATCAAGAAAGGTTCCTGATTAATTTATCATCATGAAAGAACAATCTCAATTGTTATAAGCGAATTAAATGAATAAAAACCGATATTTGTACTTTCACATAGACATTTTTTTATAGCTGATTTGATGTAATTTTCCTTAAAGAATATAATGAAGTGCGTATCCTTCTTATGCATAAATATTTATTATTTTCATGAGCAAAACCAAAGTTTTGGCATTTTTTTGGAAAAAATCTCTTCCTCTAATATACACATTACAGTATATTAAGGAAGATATCCGATTATGAATGATGATCTTAAAATAACAATCGCTATTGTTATAAGTAAATTCAATTCTTTTAGTCCAGTATTTAGCACATACATAATGTTTTTGAACAAGGGCAAACATCAAAGATCATCAATTGCATAAAAATCAACGAAGAAGAAAACACACGCCATTTATAGAAGCCGCTGTAGAAAAAAAATTGTACATGAAAGTGCCAAATATCGGTTTTCATTAATTTAATTTGTTCATAACAATTAAGATTGTTATTCCGCGATGATAAATTAATCAGGTACCTTCCATGATGTACAGTTAACTATATAGTCAGAGAAAAACAATTTTTCTACGAAAATAAACAAATTTTTTGTTACTCTCCGTCAAATTTTTTTATATTACAAGTATTTGTTTTTATTGGTGAATTTTGGGAAACAGACATAATTACTGAAACATTATAAATCAAATGAGCTAAGTTGTACAGATATAATGGTTATAAAATATAGGAATTGTCATCTTGTTACAAAAATTGCTTATAAAAATAATCATTATTAACTTTCATTTCATTTTAGAACATTTCTAATATACCTCTGACAATTTATCGTACTTCCAAGGAGAAAAGAAATTCTAGCGTCAACCACCCAGTTTGCATATTTGCTAACTCAAATTGTTCAAAACAAAAAGTCAATCATTTAATGAATGATTTATATTTCTAAAGTGCCTCTGCATTGATTCAAGCCGATATGGACTATAGGAAAGTTCCTGGTACGAAAGAAAAAACGTTTTCTTCAAAAACACGGTTTTTTGTTAACTTTACGTTATGAAAAATTGAAACAATAAAAAATTTAAAAATATGCTATAATGAATCTCTTGTGAATTCAAATCGCTAGAATTGAAAAAAATTGCAAATCGGATAAAAATTGAAGGCTGTAGATGTTTTTGAACAGTAAATTCCAGATTTATCCCACTGTGCCTCGGGTCCTTGCTATTTATTTCACTTTCCAGATTGAAATTTACTTTCGCGTTATAAATGCTTAGCTGATATTTATTAGTAAATGTACAAAAAATAATTGAAATCACTGCTACATTAAATTATTGAAGAGTTTGTTGATATTCAAATATTGTAAAATATATTTAGAGCACTCGATACATGTATACGATCCTGGGACTGTTGAGATTCTAGTAACTCAAACTTTAAAGGAAACGTCGAGGTATTCCTAATATACCAATGATATACATTAGTAGAAAACATTTCAGGTAGCTCTGGACATCATAACAAATTTTACTTCAGAATTCAGTTCTAAACTTTAATGTATGGTATAAAAAGAAATAAAATTTGGAAATGAAAGTATCCATCGACGTTTTGTATACCGTTTTTCATTGTACGTGAGGTACATACTAGTATTCCACAAATGAAAAGTTAATTGACTAGGTACTCTTTTTGCGAATTTTCCCATAATTATGTGAAATTTTATTTTATTTCTGACGTTTTACAATTAACTGGTTCATGATTTAATACACGAGTCATATTAACCATTACTTATTAAAAAATTTCATATAGGTACGATTTTGAAAGTTTGAAAAAGTGGTCTATATTTTTTAAAACTAATAACTTATAATCTCGTAAAAAGATTTCAAATACTACTATAATATCTTTATGTCCTGAAATCACCTTAGAAGTCGTGTAAAGCTTCGCCAACAAATCCGTGTAGGATGCCTGTCTCAACTAGGATGTCAGGATGCCTGATACATACCAAAATAATTGTGGCTAGTACAACTCAGAATGTAGATGTGATGTTGAATGAATAGTGGCTTCATTTTTCAACGAAAATGTTAGTCTCAACCTCAATTCTGGAAGAAAACCTCATCTTCGAATTAAGGGAAAATCGACATCTTCGATTCCATTTTAGTCTTCGAACCGATTATTAAAAGATGCTTGATAGATATTTATTTTATGTGATGACTCGATATCGACTCTTATAATTATTTCGTGTTAGAATTTGTATTATTTAACGCATCTTTATTCTTTTAATTTGTCGCTGTTTGAAACTAATTGATTTGTTGACGAATTTTTCGCACAAATTGTTGACTTTCCAATATTTATGTTCACAATATACATACAATTGAATGTCTTCAACTAAACATTCTATTTATTTTATCTATTTAATTCGACTGGGCCTTTCTCTTTTAGATAACTTAACATTGATACTCGCATGTAAATAATTAATAGATTATAAATTTCTGTGGTAATGTCTCCATCACGCAGTGAGCCAGGAATAGCCAAAAAGTGGCAAGAATGCAAAGTTTCGTCAGATATGCATTAACCTCCATATAGAGGGTTTTTGGTTCGCAGATGCCGAATCTGATGTCAAAAGTCAAGTATTCAAAATAGCAGAGCCAATATGGCGGTCAATAATGATCTTTCCAAATAGATTTACATCGTACTTGGTACAAGGAGGTTTTTGGTGTGGCTAATGTCGAATCTGATGCCAAAAATCAAGAATTCAAAGTGGAACGACGGGAACTTTGAATCGCAAAAATGTCCTGGGTCATAAAGTGTAAAAATGTACATGTAGATTCCTCTCTTATTAATAGCTGAACCCAGAAGTTTGGTTACTCAATAAAGTAGCTTTCACTAGACCAAATATCTAGTAACTTCTACTAGATAACTTGTGGAACAACCACACGTGGAATTGTAAATACCACGATACACCCGGTAACTTTTACCAGACATCTTATTAAATAATCTAAAAACGGTGCTGTGAGCCTGACTCAGCATGTGTTTACTATTACTAAAAAACTTGTTACCTACTCTAAACATGGAATTGTTGGCCATACTAGAAGTCTAGTAACTTATACTATATGTTTCATAATGCTAACTAGTCAGAGTTTAACTAGACTGTTTAGCGCGTTTAACTAGACAGCTTGTTCGTTCATATTTTACTAGACTGTCTAGTAAGGCTAACCAGGATCTGCGTTACCCCAATTAGATTTTCTTTCCGTGTACAATAAAACTGAAAACATCATAAATATTATAATTTGGTAATTAAGAATACCCAGTCATTTTTCAATTATTTTTCAATTGTTTAAACAATTCAAATTTGTTAAAACATTTGTTTTTTCAGGCAAGTTGCGAAATAAACGTGTTTTCTAGACGTTATAAGTTCTTTTATCAATGATACCAATGAAATAATTGGTTGAAATAATTCAATAATTATTTAAATGATTCGTGTTTGTTTAAGAATATAGTTTACCTGAAAAAAGCAGGCGAAACATCTTATTTTACCAAATATTTGACAGATTTCAAAAGTTTTAAGTACTACTTTGTTTTCTAAGAATACTTCTAAATATTTAAACAAATTGAAATTTTTTGAAACATCCATATTATTGTACTGATTTTATGTGTTTTTTATCGCTAGGGAGAAGAAAATGCGTTTTTACTTTATTTTTTTATTTTGAGGGCCGGTGGAAATCGAGCGTTAATGTTTACTCCTTCATCACCAGTGTTTTCTTCTTAGCGTCTGGAAATCGAAGGCGATGGTCACTCACAACTTGCATCAAATACTGCTTCTGTTCCTCGTTCCTCAAAATTACTGTATTGTAATCATTCTTCAATTTGAAGCTTTTTCCTGCAGTATCATTTACCACTTTCGGGTTTTTCACCTTTTGCAGTCCTCTTTGGTAATCCTCGTTGGTTTCTCATTTCACTGCAGGCATGTGTAGAAAAGACATTGATATACTAAATCGCTCGAGCAATTTTCCTGACTTGACTGTGATGATGTCTTCAGTCCCTTTCTTAACGAAATTCGGAAAATTCTTAGGGATAAATAATCAGCCGTTTTGTAGCCAGGGATACTTTTGAATCGGAGAATGCCAGTGCTGCTGTTTCTGGTGTCAAATACCATAAATGACCGCAAAAAATTTTTACTACTACATGAGAAATATCCGAATCGATTTTTTTATAATCGTAAAGCTTTTGCAAAAATTGAAGGTCTGGATATGGGGCTTGCGCAGCAATTGGCGCACGAAACGAAGCTTCAACGCATAATCTTACGATAAAGATGTAAACGTCTCGGCATGCATTTTTTTCAAATGTTGTCATCTGAAATTGACGTCGAAGAAGGAACACCTTAATACAATAAACGACTTCAGCTATCCAACTAGCATGATGTATAGCTCCTGGAGATCGGAAATTCACTCTATGTGGTGGAGTACCACCAAGAAAAATCGCAATTATCTCGAGTAATTCTCTATAATCTTCCCTACATTCAGGGTTTTTCAAACACCTCATTGCAAAATCCGTGATACTTCCTGAAATATCTTCCAATGCTGTTTTAATTGTTTTATCTTTTATTCCAGGCTGGTAATTTATGACATCACTTTCGGGCCATATATTTTGAAAATTCTTCAAATATTGGCACCGTGGATCATACACAGGCTTTGCTTGACTTCGTCCTGTTGTAGAAGATAGTTTTGGAACGCCAAGAAGTTCTACAGCTCCATTGTCTAGAGATTCTTGTGTAGCTGTCGTTTCTGTTGATACGTTTTCTCCACTCCTTATACTTCAGGAAGATAAAAGTTCAGCAAGCTCATCTGAAATTAATGTACTTGGAATTATTACATAGATCTGTTCCAGTTTAAACGCATGTAATTCAAAGGCCACAAGTATTTCAGAACAAAGATAGTTCAGCTTGAAGAAACAAAGTAAATATTGAGTGATTTCATACTATGGATTATTATGTTAATATATCAAACATAATTAATAAAATGAAAGAAAATGAATCTCTTATTTATATAATTTTCATTATTATAAGTTCTTACCTATTTGTGCCATATCCTGGAGAGAGCGTTCTTTTCTCAAGTAATCACTTTTTAACCTTTTTTCAAGTCGATCTTTCTTCTCAGCCAATTCTACATCAATTCCGCTCATGTAGCCTGGTCGACCTTTTTGCCTTTGCAAAAGCAAAAACTGTTTGTCTTCCTCTATCATCATTAAATTCAGCACACTTGTATGAACAATATCAAATAGGTTATCTCGCAGAAAACCATGCTTCCTTTTCCGTCTGTGTTGATTTTTTCCTTGAACGACTTTTGTCAAGGTTTTTCCATTCTTCAAACAAAATTTTAAGTTTTGATACGCAGTGTTGTTTTCCCCGTGTTGGTATTCCTGTTCTTGGCCAAAAAGGTAATGTTTCCTTACCCAAAACTTGATTGTTGGTTGGCTACTTATGACCGACAGTTTGATTGATGCAAGTTCCATCCAAATATAAATCTTCTTGAAGCTCCATTTTAAATGATATTAATAATAAATTGTTTTTTTAATCAGTCAAGCCACTTAAATCACGCAATCACATTACAGTAACGCAACTGAATGTACTTGCAAAGAACCGAAAGCTTAATTGCTTACTACTTGATCGATCAATACGCGTTAAAGGTGAGAATCACACTGACTCACCCTGCCACTGAAAAGTCTAAGTACAAGCAGTCCTTAAACATTGTGTTCCTTTTGAAATCGCCAGATGGCAAATTTTGACGGGAGTGGTAACTATAAACTCTGGCAAATTCGCATCCTACACAGGTACCGATATGATCGTCAAATGACGATATCCCTTTAAGCAAAGCTGTATCTATTGTCCATCTGTCCATTGTTCAAGCCTATCGGATCGAACGGATTACTTACATGTTTAGAAGTTAAAGACAATATTGATGGGAGCAATTGCGAGTATAACCCAGAACCCTCTAAGTCTTGAAGGAACGTGACTAAAACCCTCTAGCCCAGCTAAAGGGATAGTGTCAGATTTGTCCAGTACCGATTTTAAACCTGAAAGAGAAAATATTTTAAATTGCATAAAAAATTGAAAGCATTTCTGCAAAACAAATGAATAACTTATACCAATCAAATATGTAGAAAAATTCAAAGAAAAAACACATTTTTTCCTCTCTACAGATAAAAAACACATAAAATCAGTAAAATAAAATAAGTTTTTTAAACAATTTCAATTGGTTAAAGCATTCAAGAGTATTCTTAGAAAGCAAATATATACTTAAAAATATTTAAATCTATCGAAAATTCGGTGAGATGAAATGTTTCTCCTGCTTTTTTTAAGTAAACTGTACGCATTATTATTACACGCAACAAACATGCATTATCTAAATAATTGTAAAATTATTTGAACAAATTATTTAATTGTTATGATTGATTACCAGAGTTACCATATGACTGGCAATTCTTAAATTACTGATCAATGATTACTCATGAAGAAAAGTCCAAAAAGCGTTAATAAACCGCAATATTACTTAAAATTCAGATTTGTCGTTCATGGGCTTGAAGTCATTCACCCTCAAAATTTATGATTAAAATTTATGATTAACCGATTCCGCCTAAATTTAAAGGAGATTTTTTTTGGGCATTCGAACAAAACTGAGAGGTGAGAGCAAGAAATTTGAAAATTGAAAAATAAGGGCCACCCTATTGTTCACTTAACCGGAATTTATATACAGGAGATATAACCAAGATTCATAAGTAAAGCGAGTTAAGTCATGAAGTGAAGACAATATAGAGCATTGTGAAACAAGCACCGATTCATCCCCTTATGATTTTGGCTACTGGTAAGGTGTACGCAAGGTGCGCTGTACATTCAAAATTAGCAGGAGTTAGGAGCGTACTAGCTGCAGCTCAAAAAACGGTTTTATTAACGGAGTATCTATCCATAGTTCATACCACTAATGGTATGGGAAAAGTGTGGTTATTCGTACCACTATTGACACGGATTGGTCCCCCTTTTTTAACTCGCCTGATCCCTGTCATTAATGGTATAAATATACGCGTCCTTTCATTAAACACCTGCCGTATTGTAAAAATCTTCCTGGACTATCAGGAAGTAGGCGACTGATACTTTATGAATCCAGAAGTAAATTTTATCACATAGAACGTCGTCACAAAAAGTTTCAAACATCGTTTTACAATCTTAACATCTTGAACTAAACGGGCACCGGAAATAGTCCGTGGCTATGATAAAAAAATCGGGTTTGCTCGAGAAAAAGTTGAAAAACAGATAATAAAAATATAAGCACTTTCCCGGTTCGCTACCGTGTTCAATAGTGATGAACCGAATATATCCGGTCCTGAGTTTCTGTGAAAGGAGGTGGGAAAGTATTAATCTAAGAATAATTTTAGCACTAAACAGTTCTGAATTGAAAATAATTTTTAAATTAAATGTGAAACGATTAAGTGGTTTCAGGATTTGAAGATTTACAAGAATGCTATATTAAATCCAAACAGAAAAAGGACTAAATTAAAAAAAATGAAAATTGTTTGAAGAACACTGTCTTAATGAAACAAATCATGTAGCAGGTTATAAATATTCTAATGTTTAGTATTTTGCTATTAATTATAAGAAAAAATTAATTAATTAAATTCAATTTGTATAATTATTTTCAGCAAATAGAAATATTGACATAACTGAACAAGAATTAATAAAAATAACTAGTGAGGTAGAAAAGGAGATAAAGAAAAACCCAAATCATAAAGACAAAAAAGAGAATTATCACGTGAAAATTTAATTTCTTTTGCTTCCTCATAGAGGAAGTTTTGTAACGAGGAAAATTTTCGAACTTCATTTTTTGACATATCTGGAGATAATTCGACCTTGGGAGTCCGAAAATGAGTTTTTTCAAAAATGTCCGTGTGTGTGTTAACAATACTCTTTTCGAAATAATTCGGAAAGAAGCAGAGCTAGGGTCCTGAAATTTGCAGGGTTGTATAAGTACATAATGCTCATTATGTATTCAGTTTAGAGCCGGATCGAATAAGAATACATTTTTTTTTCGATTTTATATTTTCCTAAAAAATCGTTTTAGATATGAATTTTTTTGCGATTTTGCTTAGATTATTATAAAAAAAAATTATATGCAGCTTTTGATGAAATATAACCATTTCTAATACAAAAATTTGAGGTTCATCCATTAAATATCGTAACAATGGCAAAAAATGAATTTGAAAAATTCGAAATTTCAAGAATTTTCATCATAGTATTGGCAGTGATACCAGGCTCTGTAACCAAATTTTTTTTAAACACGGGGTGGTATTTAGTTGATATAATGCAATAGAATGTTTATAGCTATCTCAATACAAAAATTTTCAGCTCTAAGATTTTTTGAAGTTTTGAGTTTTTCGTTCAGAATCAATTTTTATTTAACATGAGGAATATAGCAACATAATAAGTGACAAATTTGCTTATTTTGACAACATGAATCGATTGATGTATTTAAAAGTACTCTACGATCAAATGAAGTTATGATATGTACAGATTTGTAAATTTTTCTAACGTTTGTAAGAGAAAAACTTCCTTAATATTGGGAATATACTTGTATTGCAATTGCTAAATTTATTCGTTATGAGGAGGCAAATCAATTGATATATTTAAAAGGCCTGTATGACGAAATAAAATCACGATATATACAGATTTGTCAACTTGTTTGAAGTTTAAAGGATGAAAAATTCTCAATTTTTGAAATACACCAATATTTTAAGTATAAAATTTATTCGTGTTAATGAAATGAAAAATAAACAACAAACAGTTAATAATAATAAACAATGAGAAATAAGAAATAAATAAGAAACAATACATAATAAAAACGCAGGCGAAATCGCCTTTTCCATCCCCTCAGACTCCTTTTACAATCCAAAATAATCTTATCATAGCAGTCATTTATCATAATCATAAAAAAATGTATCAGCTCGATTCTTGTCAAAGAATTATTTCTTTAAACCAAACAATTTCTCGGTGAGAAAGCACAGTGTTCATGAAATCATCACAATTAAATTTACACCATATAATGAACGCGCGTACCAAACTACTTTGCAGCGGTTTTTATAGCTTATTTGATGTGATAAATAAATGAGGAAATAAATTAAGAAAACATTTTATCTGAATAATTTGCCTTAATTTTTATAAGAATCAGTCTGCTGAATAACTAAAAAATATAAATTTTGTATAAGAAGTGCAACATTTAGAGAAATAATCGATGACTCAAAATTTCATGAAATAGGATAACAGCACCAGTGGTTGGCACCTCTTTCTAATTTGCTTTAAAAAATGGGAAACGGCAAATGTTTATCATATTTTGCTCACATGAGTGTAATTTGAACAGAGTACGTTAAATATTTGCATTTTCCTATTGTTTAAAGTAATTTAGAGACGAATGCCGACGACTGGTGCTATTACTCTATGTCTCTAAAATCTCATCCAATAGATTCATGTTGACATTTTGGAAGAAAATGGTGCAATAGAGTCAGCTTCAGGTCTGCTGAACTACTAAAAGATCGAATTTTGTCCATAAAAATTGCAATACCTTGATAAATAATCGATGAATCCAAATTTTATGAAAAATCTCCCTACACCCAGAAAAAAGTTTTGTACATTCAACAAAATTGTGTTGTTGACCTCATTTGGTTAATTTTAGAAGACATTTAGGTTGAATTAACAAAACTTTTTTTTAGTTAGTCCGAT
This sequence comes from Melikaiella ostensackeni, assembly GCA_032362435.1. Classification (NCBI taxonomy): domain Eukaryota; kingdom Metazoa; phylum Arthropoda; class Insecta; order Hymenoptera; family Cynipidae; genus Melikaiella; species Melikaiella ostensackeni. The sequence continues at coordinate 19,843,671 of JAUMHM010000050.1, read as the reverse complement.
TCGTGTGCTTCAGTCAATAAATGTTTTTCGTTGAATCGTTTTGTTGATTTTAGAAAATATTGTATTGATTGAACACAAATTTTTTGGTTCAATCTAACAAATACTTCAAGAGAGCACTTTACTAGAATTACGCAAAAGATTTGGTTCCTTCAACCAAAATATTTTGTTAAAATCATTTTAAAAGCGACTCACGCATGCGAACTCGGTACAAACACGTCCTCTAATCCAAGATAACAGTGTACGTGCAAGAGTTCATAGCGTCGCGAAAAAACCTAATAAAGCAATCCGTTTGCATCTCGGCGATCCTTATAAAAATGAGTAATCTAGAAATAGAATCGAATGAGGGCTCAAAAATTGTACATTCTTCTTCAATTATTTCCAAGATTAGTCATAATATAGTAAATCGAAATGGTTTTCTGT
>JAUMHM010000050.1:19823433-19843241 GCA_032362435.1 Melikaiella ostensackeni | reverse complement strand
TTTCTGTAAAAGAGAGATACGCAATTCGTATATTTATTTTTTTACGTCTTGTCCGGTGCAAAAAATGTATTATTTTATGTATAATCTTGCTGTAAATATGTGCTTGCGTAATTCAATGAGGAATACGCAATATTATTTGGCTCTGCACGATTACATATTCGTAAAATTTTGCGATTAAGTTTTTGATAAATCAACAAGACGATTTTTTCAATTAAATAAACAAAGGATCCCGTACAATTCGCATTTCAACTAGCTTGGCGTGAAATCGTCTCGTCTTGTGATATTTATAAGGTCAATAAACTACTAAATAATTAGCACAAGATGAGACAATTTCATGGTAAGCCATTTATAATGTAAATTGTGCGGGGTCCTTTATGGTTAGATGGACTAAAAGTTTTGGTTAAATTGATCATAAACTTTTTTTAGGCTAACAAAAACACTTACTTGAATCAACTGAAGTTTTCCTTTGGATCAACCAAAATATTTGCTTGGATTAACCAAAATTTTAACTTGGATCAGCCAAAAGATATGGTATAATCAAGCAAATTTTTCTAACCAAAAAATTTTCTTGCATCAACCAGATATTTTGTTGACCGTATAATAACCATATTCTAGGGTTGAATCAACAAAATTTTTGTTGATCGAACCAAATCATTTTCTTGGTGTAGACTTTCGTCCAACAGAATTATGTTGACATTTTGGAACGAGTTGATTGAATAGTGTAGGCTCCAGGACTTTCATGAAAAATATAACTAGATTCATCTAACCGACTTATGTTGAAATTTTTCTACCAATCGGTTCACTATGGGCTTGGAGACCCAGAAAATTAGCCAAATTGAACGAAATCGACCGATTTGGCTAAAAATGCTTACTTTGGGGGTTTCGGGGTTCCTGCTTATGGATATGTGGTCAAAACTTTCAAATTCAGAATGATGGATTATTCGGATTGTTACCTTTGATTATATACAGAGAAGGATAAAAAAAAAAATTCTGAGTGAAATTTTATTTAGACTATATTAAAGTTCATTTGACGACTGGCACCTACCCAAGCAATTCTATTTGTCTATTTAGTCTCAGAGAAATGGAAAGCTTTGTCCCTGTAATAAATTCAGAACATAAAATTCGTTTCTGTGCCCACTTCCGTCTGCAAAATCATCATCTGCACAATACTTTAGATACGAAAAGCAGCGTCTTGAGCCAATTTTAGAGGTTCGTAAAAGTCTGATATTTAAGATTTACGCGCATCATGGCAATTATAATGCTTTTTATTATCCAGCCCTCTTACCCCCTTTTTTCATGGAAGGCATATCATCCCTGGTTTGCTGCTAGCGATCTCAAAGCACACCCTCAAACTTATATCGTAAAATTGTTATTAGAGCCCCTCCACTCTTGATACAGGGGGACGTTTAAATAAGACGCGAAATTTTTTATGCGCCTAAAGTGCGTGCTGCTTATAAAAGGTAGCGTTCGTAAAACGAATCGCCTATAGCTGTTTGTCAACGGCGGCGTTGAACGGAAATGGGCTCACTCTGTGGATATATTATATCGACGGATTACTATGCATTATAGGCTGGTACACAATGTTGATCTTAACTGCCACTAAACATTGTTTGTCTAGCAAATTTTAGCGGGAAGTTTACAACTCTGTCTTTTATGATGTCTTTCGTTCGTCTTGTCTTTATAGAAAATAAGAGGTAAGTCCTCGAACGTATTTTGGTAAAAAAAAAAATGATTTACCTGACAGACAAAATAGAACTTATGTTTTCAGTTGCAAGGCAGCAAATATTTCTTAAGCAACTTTAACAAAATTTTTGCAAAAAAGCGAAAACAGTAATTTTGAAAACATTTCTTTTCGAAATTATTTTCAGAAATGTTTTATTGTATAAAAAACACCAGAAGGCTCTTGTTGTTACTTGAATAAGCTTCTGATGTTGCTACCACCGCAATAGCAAAGCACACTTATAAACCGCGACGTAGTTAACAATTTTCAAGCTTATATAGTGCTTTAATTCAAGCAATGCTATACATTCCATACAAAAGTTTCGTTCTAAATAATTGTTTTCTTTTTTTAGAATGTGAAGGAGTTGATAACATAGAAAAAATAACGTGTAATCTTTACCCTGATTTCACAGTGACCTTTGCTTGCAATGAAAATTACCTTCACGTGGTAAGATTTACCCACCACGTTGCGGGTATGGTTACTATGTCAACTTCAGTTTATCTTCTTTCGTTTCGATGCGAAAAATTTAAAATTTACGCACTTGAAAATTACCCACAACAAAAATTCACTTCCGTTTTTTATGTGCATTCAGCTTCCATTGCTTAAAATCAAATTTCTTCTTGTATCATTCTGAGCATAATTATTTTCAACGTACTTTTTCAGTGAAAATGCTCGTTAATCCAAGTCAACATTAGGTATTAGACACTTTAATTCGCGGAACGTGCGCAATTAAAGCTGCAAGCGTTTTGTCTCGCAGTAAACTCGTTTAATGACTTCATGTAAAAATACCCCACCGTCTTTACGATAGCTATATCCCATTTTCATTCTCTTTCGCAGTGTAGAAGAGAGCCATAACTTTATAGTTTTATGTAAACTGTATCGAGCCATGAAACTCAGAGAGTACGGCGTTTTAATGGTGATTGGTGAGCACCATCGCATGGGATTTCTATGTGATCCAGTCAGCCTTGACACGCAATTCTTTGGTTCGCTGCTTTATTCGTAAATGTGCAGATCGACATGTGTTTCCGGTAATACACAATTCACCCTTAAGGTTAAATCTTACAATATAATAATATATATTGCAAGATTCATTGTCAAACATTTTATAATTTTGAGTACCAGAATATATGTGTGTGTGACTTATTTTTATTGAGAATAATAAAAATTTTAACGATGTATTATAGTAATGTTGAATCGTATAAAGATAAATCTTCCCCGCTATTCTATAGAAACGTGAAAAATTTCTTGAATATTGAAGAAGTTTTCATTCATAAGTGTGTAACGGAAATTTCAATTACCGTAGAACGTGATTTATTTCTCAGATACTAATGTGGGGGAAACTATTCTATAATATATAATGATTTATACATATGTACATTAGAATCAAAGTTTGAAGTTTAATGAACAATATATAAGGAAGGGATGTAGTGACTAAAAAATCGATTTTGAGGTTTTGACGGTTTCAAAATGCCGAAATCTTATATTTTTACATGCAGTTTGTCCGAGATCGATTGACCAAAATTTCGCAAAGCTGGACAGTGTTGAACGAAACTTCTTTTTTTCCAAAATGTAGATATAGGGTAATGAAGTCGCCACTGATACATTTGTATGTACTAAGAGGTCTAGAAGGTAACTTTAGCTTCACATATCGAGAAAAGCATCCTGATTATAAGTGTCTATAGTAATCCTTCACATGTTGATCGTGAATTGTTTAAGCAATTTCTTTAAACATATACATTCCTTATGAAGAAAAAATCTGTACAATATTTTTAGTGAGCCATTTTAAAATTAACAATTTTGGACTTCAAACTCGAAATCAGCGACCCAAAAAACCCCCGCAGTCAGCACATTGTCGAAGAAGTCCAAGTATCGTACATTTTTTAAATTTTGGGTTTGCAGTTTCGGGTCAGCCATTTTGAAATTAGAAATTTTGACTTCAAATTCGGAATTTTGTCAAACTTTAAACGCGTTTTTATCGAGAACTCGATTTTAGCAACTAGACCACTTTCTTTGGAGTCGGTCACATATATTGACACAGAGCGTTCTTTCTTTATTATTTATGAATATTTTAGGACTTTTTATATGAAGTTGAATTTTCCAACAGTAGATAACCAACAGTATAGATAATCGGAAAATTTCGCTGTCAAAATTTGCAGCTCTGTGATGGTCTCGTTGTTGCTTCAAGTTTGAGGTTGTGTTCGTTGGTTTATTTATTTTGATTCGTGAAGTTCTTAAATTCCAGTTTTTTAAAATAATAAGCCACAAAAATAGTATAAATTTTTAGCTATTAACAGTACCAGAAAATTTATTTATTTTAGGGAGTCACTCGAAAAAGACGTGATTTTTGGGACTAAGGTTTGTAAAAATGTCGCGCTTTTTTGTCATCACAAATTACAGATTGAATGATATGAAGGTTAAACATCTCCTACCGATCGTACCAATCTTACGGAATATCAGAAATGAGGAAATGTAAAAAATTTTAGATTTTATGAGTTTTTGTAATATCATGATAGTTTCAACTATTATTTATTCAATAAACTTATTTTAATTGTAAGTATACTAATGATAAAATGTAATTATCGAGAATCGAGTATTCTGTCAAGTCCTGAAGCAATACCAGAAACGATTATCTTTTGATGGATAGAGGTGTTAAAAGCGTACCCTTGAGTATCTTGTTGCGTATCCTTGTGTAATACAGCTAACTAACTAATTCAGTGATATTTTGTTCTGTAGGAATAGTCAACTGAATATGTATGCTTTATTTGAATATGAAAACCATTTTTTACTTTTGCAAACTGATGCAGTTAAACGCTGTCGCATTTCTTCCTATCTACTTTAGAGTGGTTTCCCCTCATTGAAAATGCAATCAGTTTTGCTGAATTTTAGAAATTTTTTCATGTTTCTTATTCATTTATGCACGCTGTTAGAAAAATCTGACAAAATTTTAATGCATATGTATTAGAAGTATTTTCCACTCACGTTCAATCATGTTAGAATTCGAAAATTAAATACATGTGAAGTGTCTAATATATAGACTATTAGAAAATTCTTAAAAATTGAAGCACTTTTAAATTACAAATGTAACTTAAATTTCAGGTACTGGTAACTGAAAGTGATTGTCATGAACTTCAAATTGAAACTGTGAATTCATTTATGAACATTCTGTTTACACTATATTTTTGATTAAGGAGAAAGTCGGGTAGTCTCGGCCACATATGGTTTTGAATAAATGGTACTTTCTCCTGTGACAAATCAACACTTTTTATATTCCTCGAGTCGAAATTTTAGCCCTATTTAAGCCCTGAAAAATCCCAAATAGAGCCTGCTTCATCCTTGCCTAACCCGTCATGTCCTCTTTAGAGCTTTCCATAATTCTCATATTCATATTTTCAAGCCCTATGTATGACCTCAAAATGCTGGTTCAGTTTTAGATTTTTGAATGAGACCATTTTAAGTCCTGCGTAGCCCTCCTGGCCCTTTTTTTGGTTCTCTTGGGACCTATGTACTTATTTTGTATTTATGTGTGATCTAATTATTTAATTTAATTATATATTAAGTTTAATTGATTAATTTGTTAATACATAGTGAAAACAGTTTTCGATAAAAAGGGAGAGTTAAAAAGTTTGACTACTTCACATTCGAAAAAAAAATAAACAAAAATTTCAAATCTGGTAATATCTTCTGTTATATTTTTTTAATTTAATAATTCTTAAAAACTTTTCATGGGCGAAATAATTAAGGCAAATTTTTGGTCGGCGCAATTTTTGGTAGCGAGTACACTCAACTCCCGAGTTAGTGCGGGTCTCGGGCATTGCTTACTTTGACCGTGAGATACTTCCGAGAATTTCTACGATGAAAACAGTCAGGGCTGTATGAACCATTTCCAGTGGGAATACATAATATTAATTAACTGTATTTTGTAAAAATGTAGATTCTTGTCATCACAAAGGATGGACCTTTTTTAATAATGAAGAATAATTTTAAAAAAATGATTTTCCGGGTGTATTTTAAAATAAATGCGAAATATGTACGCAAGTGCGCGAGCTGCCCGCTTTGTCGCTACAGTACTGCGTGATTGCCTCAAGGTCGCCGCGCGTCTTCCCCTGTCCCCCGGAGTCATGGTTATCGAGTGTGAGCAAGCAGAATTCTAGGGGCGCAGTAAGCCAAGGCGCAATATATCGAGAGTTGAGTGTATATGACAATACTTCAAGACAAAAACACGTACGCCAAAAGTATAAGGCCAAGTTCCGACGTGTCCAAACGACAAGGACACATCTATTTTCAAGTCTTAATATTTAAAAAAAAACAGTATTTCATTTTTACAACAATTTTGGGAATACTCTTAATCACTAGGAGATTAGACTAATCAATTTCGCAATTCTCTTTATCAATTATTTGTCTTCTGAAATGGGTGTAAATTAATAAATACCTTAAGACGGGGCTAACTGGGACACGCTGGGGAAACCAGGTCACTCATAACCTCATATTTCATAATTTGATTTTTTCTTCTGAATAAAAATCCGATATATTTTTCATTGTTTTCTGTAATTCGGGGTACTTTTACGATGATGTCTGTCTGTATGTTGTCGTTGTCGTCTGTATACTGGATAACTCTTGAAATCGGCTAGGATTGTGCTTTGGCATACGTTTTTAGGGACCAAAAAGAAAGGTCGAGTTCCTTAACGAGCCATTTTTGACCAATGGTGGTTTTATCTATCGAAAGTGCTTTTTAGATAATCAAAAATTCCACTTTCCAGCAAAACTATACGAGATACGAAAGAACTGTTGGAAATCAAAAATGTTCATCTCAAAAAGGTCTTCAAATTTACCAAAGACTATTTTTTTTCATGGGACGCATAGTTTTTGATTTGATCGTTACAAATGTTATTGAAAATATAAAAATCCATCTCCCGGCCAAACTATGCAAGATACGTTGTTTTTTTATCTCAAAAAGATCTACAAATTTTCTGCAGACCATTTCTTATTCAAACGCATAGTTTTTGTTTTAATCATAAATATAACATTGGAAACGAAAAATTTAGATTTTTGAAAAAAACAACACAAGATACAGCCAAATGCTAGGTAATAAAATTATTCACCGAAAAAGGTCTAAAAATTTGTTAATGACCATTTTTTCATAAATCGGGTGGTTTTTATTTTAATGGTGAAAAGATGCTATTAACAATCAAAAATTCCAATTCATAGAAAAACAGCACAAGATACAATAAAATGTTCAACAGCATTTTTAAATTGTTATTAGAATCGAAATAAAATCTACTTTCTTATGTCACCTTTCATGCACCAAAAGGAGAATACAAAAAAGGCTCACAAATCAAAAAGAGACTTTCAACTACCTCCTTTTCGGTTTGTTAGAGACAAATTTATAACAAATCTAATTCAAAATTTAAAAAAAATAAATAAACTGATCTAATTTATTAAGTCATAAAGATAATTAATTAGGAAAATTAAGGTATATAAATTGATATAAAATAAATTTATTATAATAGATTTCAACATAATATAAAAGAATTCGTGTTTTGCACATACTTTGACCGAGTGCGAAACGCTAGACACGTGATGAGAATGTATCCGTTAAAGCCGAAGGAGCTTCAAGAAAAGAGAATTCTCAATTACTAAATTACAGTTGTCAATGGTTTAAATTTAAATTTTAAAAGGTTTCTGTACAAATATGGGGGAAATACATAGAACGAGCTCGAAGCGCGAAATCCGACAAACGCGTACCCTGGGTGCGCTCAAACTCGCGAACGGAGTGATCCGCGCGGCGGGCAAAATTTTTTTATTTGCTGTAAAACCAATTTTGTCCGTGAGGCTATTTGAGATCTAAGAGAACGTTTAAATTAAGCCCTTTTCAAGCCCTAAAAGTGGGAAAAATGGACTTCTGTGCCACTTGGCAGGGCTAAAAGAGGGCCTAAATCCAATAGAAATTAAACCATCTACAGGCCCTCTGAAAACCTATCAAGACCTACACTTAGAGGTTTAAAATATTACATTAAATATATGACATATATATGACATATAATGACATTCAAAATAAAAAAATTAAATTTTTGGAAAACGACACAAGATACATCAAAATGTTTTCTAACGAGATTATTCACATATAAAAGTTCTACAAATTTGCCCTTAATCATTTTTTAATAAAATTCGTGGTTTTTGTTTTAATCACGACAAATAAGACGTAGAATAGAAAAAATTCAATTTGTGGAAAAACAGCACAAGATACAATAAAATGTTCGAAAACAAAAATATTAATCTAGAAAGGTTCTACAAATTTGTAACTAATCATTTTCTTATACAATGTGTATATCTTGTTTTAATTTTATAAATAAAATTGAAAATTTTAATTTTTGGAAAAACGACACACGATACAATAAAATGTTCGAGCCAAAATTGTTCGCCTAATTTAGATCTACAAATTTTCCCTCTACAATTTTTTGATAGGCCACGTATTTTTTTTATTCGGGAGAAAGGCCATTAGAAATAAAAAATTTAAATTTATGGGAAAATGACAGGATACAATAAAATGCTTAACGGCAAAATTTTTCGTCTAAAACTGGAGTTCCAGACCTAGGTACATAAATTAATATAACAAACAAGGCCACATACATTTTGAGGCTGGTTTTTGTTTGGATACATAGATAAACTTTCGGGTTATGTGATCTGTAATTTCTATTTATTAATTTTTCGCATTTTCATAGATATTGTGATTTTTCTTGCACAGTTCTCGGAACTACCCGACACTTTTTTTGATAACCTATTTTAGAGCACATTTCAATCGATTTGTTTTCTTCTACAACAAGTTTATTTTTTATCGTCTTTTTGTAAGTTGGTATAGAAGTAGTGACGTTATACCTAAACTTCAATATTAATATTTTTGTCACTATCAGCCAAGTTATTAACGAAAAAGCTTGTAAGTGTCCAATGGCCCTGTGGTACTTTGAAATGAATGTGTACCATGTGTTGACCGTGGCCGAGTGACGGCGCCACCTATGCTGTAGGGCTAGATTTCAGATAATGCATGGAAAAATGTTAAAAATTGTTTTTTTTTTCGTAATACAAAATTTTTTCTCGCACTTTTTGTGCGCAAGACAATGGATCTTTGAGATTTTGGGCATCTTTTGAATGAATAATTACTGTCGGAAATGGTGAAATGTACTGCTCTCAGATGTAAGTTCGAAAAATTCCGACGCAACCAAAAGCTAATTATTCAAGTAACAAGAGCAGCATGGGCAGAACTATGACAATAATAATAAAAAAAGAATACTAAATTTAATTGAATGAGTGAAAGAAAAATTAATCAAATTAAAACTTAATAAGATATTGCTCCATCTTTTATTTCTATCTTAATAATTATTGTAGCCATGAACAATTTTATAATAAGCCAACAAACTCCGCATTTTCTAAAAATTATAGTTCGTTTGAATAATGTATTGTTTATAATTATGTGTGATTCTGAACATTATCGACATATAATAATTACCGACGTCATAAACAAAAACGAAATTTTGGTTCTTTCTCCGAGAAACCTTTTTTGCCAACAAGTATAGTTCTTAATACATCAAAGAAAGGTACGAATTCGATTATAAATCATTATCATAAATTATTGCTATTAACAAATAAATAGACAGGAACATCCTATTCGGTACTTATCTGATTTAACAATAGGGTGGTCCAAAAAAGGCTTTTTTAAAGTCGAAAGGATTTTCGATGCTGTTCAAAATTTAGGGCAAATAATGACGTTTGTCCCTTGGGAAAACTCAATCTGATCGGTGGCGCCGCGCTGCCACTCGGACACGGTCAACTCTCATGGCACTATCTTTCTACAATCTACCGGCCTTCAAAGGTAGGCGTATGAATATTCCCCAAATTCTATACTCCCTCATATTTATTTTACCTAAAATTATGGTGCAATTGCAGAATGGGGGCGTCACCTCTGTTTTGACTGGAAATTTTTTTTTTTCATCGGTAACAAACTATTAGAATCTTTAATTGAACGATAAATAAAGCGATCTGACGAGGCAAAAGTTCAAAATTAATGTTACTTTTGTTACTAAGATTTCTCAAATATGGGTCTATCGCAATATCGGAATTTACGATTCATGGGAGCTGGAAGGCATCCCTGAGACTAGTCACAGAAATAGTGTTGGTCAAATCCCTACCCCTTTCCAACGTCTCGTGGGGGCGGGAAGGCACCTAAACGGTGAGTTGAATATGATTATTCCGATATCGTGACTGACTCATATTTGAGACACCGTAGTAACAAAAGTAACAATAATTTAAACCTTTTGCCTCGTCAAATCGCTTCATTTATCGTTCAATTAAAGATTCTAATAGTTTGTTACCGAAAAAAAAAAATTTCCAGCCAAAACAGAGGTGACGCCCCTATTCTGCAATCTAACCAAAATTATTTGACCTAATAGCAATTTGCTATAATTTTTATTTATCCTAATTGCCAATTTAACTAATGTTTATTTTTTCGATTAGCATTTGTGATAATTTTTATATTTCCGTATCACGATTTTATATCATTTTTATTTTACCGAATTTTGATTTGATATATTTTTTTGCCGAATTACTATGTGATATAATTTTTGTTGTTCCGAATAAGCACATAACCTAAAATTCATTAAGACAAAACGCCATCTGTCATAATCCCCATGTCATCGAAACTAATCATAACCAAAAATTCATTGTTCCGAAAATACGTCTGGCACTCCGATTAACTGAATAATGCCGCGAAATTCGAATCAGCGAATCAGAAACCCAGACGTCATTTTCCGAACAATGAATTTTCGGTAACATTTAGTTTCGATGACATGGGAATTATGACAGATGGCGTTTCGTTCAAATGAATTTTATATTATGTGCTTGTTCGGAACGATAAAAATGATGTCACATAGTAATTCGGAAAAATAAAAATTGTGTTGAATAGTAATTCGCTATTATAAAAATTATGTCAAATCGTAATCCGAAAATATAAAAATTATGACAAATTAATGATAATTCAAAAAAAATAAAAATTAGAGCAAATAGTAATTCGTGAAAATAAAAATTAGTTGAATTGGCAATTAGAATAAATAAAAACTATAGCAAATTACTATTCGGTCAAATGATTTTAGGTAAAAAAAATATTAGGGAAAATAGAATTTGGGGAATATTCATGCAGCTCTATTTTCATAAACAAGTTGTATACTTTCCATCATAGTTTAATCCACAGATTATTTGAAACTATAAGTCCCACAGAATGATGCAGAAAAATGTCAAAATTTCGACCTAGCCTAAGACAATCCAAATGTATTTAATTTTCGGATTATAACCTGATTTTAAGGTAAATAATAATTCACCTACAAAGTAAAAACAGTTGATCAAAGGGAAATCCAAGGTAAGTTTTCAATACTTATCTGAAGTTTAAGTTATCTTTGAAAATTTATAATTGAGAAGTGCTTCAATTTTCAAGAATTTTCTAACAGTGTGTCATTACACCCGAAATCAAGCATTTTGCCCTACTTTCTTCATGTTTAAATTGCTGACGTAACAAACTTTTACTTTACGCTTTCGTAAATAAAATTATTGTCTAAAAAAATATAAGGTACTGAAAATACAATTATTATATAATAAAGTAGAACTAAAAAAAAATTGGGATGAAAAAAAAATATCTTCCTTCGAGCCGGATTTGAACCAGCGACCTATGGATGTCTGTTCAAATTCAACCAACTACAGTCCACCGCTCTACCAACTGAGCTATCGAAGGCTTAGAGGTCTAGGCTTTTAAACAAGTATATCAAGGCGGGGCTCATTTGAAGGCAGAAATCATGTCATAAAATTAAAAATAAGAGTGGCAGATGGTGCAAATCATTACAATACAGTGAAGAATATTTTCAGAATAAGTTACAATAATTTATGAAGAAGACATAATAAATGTTTCTTATTATGCTGTTAAAAAGGAATGGACATGAAAGAAAAATGGGTTAATCTATGGAAAAGCGAGTCTCACAGAAATTTGCTTACATGTCGCTGACTCATTTGGGCTTGTATTACGGAATTTTCCGTACTAATGGCCTTACTAGTATTACGTACTAATATTATTATTATTAACAGTGTAGGAAAAGGTGTTGGATTGCGTTCCCCAATAATTCCGGGGGCAAAATAAGGTAGGTACCGAAATTTCCGTAAGATTAGCCCCAGACGTGAAATTCCGTAACGCTCGACATTACGGTCAAATCATTCGATTTTGAACGTTTTTAATTTCAAATTATTCAACTAGGTGCTAAACGGTGCTAATTCCAATCAACTTAATAAAATTTTACAGGAGAGACAAAAAATCTTTTCACAGGTACAATTTACAACCGATTGAGTAAATGATTTTTTTTGTAGGTGGATGGATCATTTTATGGGTGTACTTCCGAAAAGCGCATACCTCCGAATTATTTGAAACTCCGTGTACCTATGTATTTTGACAAGCTGATTACGAATATGATAGTGAAAATTGGCGCAAATTCGATTTTCATGGTGAAAACCATGAAAACCCCATGAAAATTATGGTTGTTTGCGCTTATCTCAGTGAATAATAAAAAATTTTGAAAAAACTTCCAACAAAAGTTGTAGATATACTCAAAATACACCTTTTATATATCCAAAAGTTTTTCCGAAAAACTAATATTTTTCGAGAAATGTAGGAAATTTTTGGTACAAAGTGTAGAATTGCTTGGAATAATACTTGTGGCACTCCTCTGGTCACCGAATTAATGTAGATCATGTCCCTAAACCTTTCCAACGTCTCGTGTGGGGAGTGGCACCCCTGTGACTGGTCACTGAAATAAATAAGTCACATCCCTACTCCTTTCCAACCTGTTTTGGGGGAAAGGCACCCCTGTGACTTTAAGTCCATTTTCTCAAAAACTATTAGTCGTAGAGTAGAGATGTATTGCACATAAAATATGTATTTTTTAAAGATCTACAACTTTTATTGGAAACATTCTTGTAAATTTTTATTATTCACTAAGATAAAAGCAAAAAACTATGATTTTCATGGGTTTTTTGTGGTTTTCACCATGAAAATGGAATTTGCGCCAATTTTCACTTTCATTTTCGTTATCAGCGCATCAAAATACATAAATTTACAGAGTTTCAAATTAATCGAAGGTATTTGCTTTTTGGAAGTATATCCCATTTTATTAATCATTGTGTAAAAGAATCGTATGATTTCTGATGAAAACTCAACTTCGTCAAAAAGTGGACGTAAGTTCGTTTACCCTTCCCTGGTGCTTCAATTGTAGAATATTGAAGTCTTCAATTAAAAATTGTTCACTTAACAACACCATTAATTTGATATTGTTTATTTTATGAAAATTCAACACTTTTAGTTCGAAATTCTGAAATTTTAATTCATTCATTTCACACCACACAATTATTCAATTTATGATTGAATGCAATTCAAAATTATCGTATAATTTTTACTTTCAACGTTTTCTCTTTAAAATGTACTATTTCGAAAGATTTAACTTTAGTACAAAAAAGATTCAAACGATTATTTAATTCTCTTCAAAATGGTTTAATTCAAAATTATGCAATTTCGAACATGCTTTTAATTGAAAACGGTTCTTTTATACAGGCTTTTAGTTTCAAATTATTTACTTTGCAACGCTTCAAACTCAAATGTGAACTATTTGAAAATGAATTTGGAATGAGTTCAATTTTAAAACATACAATTTTAAACATTTCAATTTGAAGTTATTTAATCTCAAGCACTATCCATTGTAAAGTTATTCAAATTTTAATTTAATAATTAATCAAAATTACGTTCTGGTGTTGACCAGGGTAAAATGATAGGGGAAAGTGTAAAATTATTGTATAAAGTGCGCTATAAGCACTGAATATCGATGGCTCTATTCTCTATTGTATTGACGTGATTTAGAAAAGATATATTTGTGTGCCTCTCGTATTTACGCTTCTTTTTAAATAGTTTTTTGACAGGTCGCAAGAACAGGTTATTTGAGTACTTACTTTCAACTAATAATTGAGAAAAACAAGTCAGTTAAAAAATTTTTCGCTTCTGTAACCTTCAATCTGACAGCATTAGAGTTATCCAATTCTTAGCAAAAGGATTTTTTACTCCTGAATTGTGAATGATATTCAAGAAATGATGACATCTATGTATTTTGTCGGTACACGTGCATTCACACAGGTATACAAGGACTTAAAGGTCCTTACTTTTAACTGCTTGATCAAAAAATCGTTTTTCTTCCAGTTTTAACTACCCTTAGGGTTATACTTTATTTGCAAACGTCAGTTTTTCAGGGTAATTTAAAAAATGAGCATCCATACGAGTTTAGAGTTTTGTGACTCCCTGTAGGCACCTTTCCCCTAATTGCTGTTATGAAGCGTGTCGATTACAGGTCTATATAGATTTATTGAGTTATGCTGAGAGTTTTCTACGTTTCTACTTTCCCTTTTCAAGTTTGTTAAATGAGTCCCATAACCTAAAATCGGCTATAATCAAATTGACAAGGTGGAATCAAATACATGATAGTTTGTAATAAAGAGTTGATATATAAAGTAAGCTTTAGCATACAGATTACAGATATCGATTTTTGTGTATAAAAGACATACCGTCAATCGAGGGAATTATGGATCAAAATTTGCGAATTTTTCAGATCGTGCTTCGCCAAAAATCAGAAAATGTACTCATTTTTTCTGTACCATACCTGACTGTTTTGAAGAGTTTTCTGAGGATATCCTACAAATATTAATTTAAAAAATCTCCTTCAAAGTTATTAATAATTAAGGTTTGATCCATACTTACCACCCCCCCACCGATGGGGTAATTATTATGGATCAAAATTTTTGTTTGTTGATGAAAGTATATATAAATTTTTTTGTTGAGTCTAGATCATATGGAAATCTTTATTTCGGCATTACAGAGTAATAATAAAAATAATTTGATTTTTGAATTTCTTTTAAGAATACGTAGGTATGATTAGGAAAAATAAATTTGTACAGGTTATAGGAAGAAGAATTTCTGAAAATTTGTCTTTAATACTTCTTAAATTTTTTCATTAACTTAATATTATTTGTAATATATTTTTTAAAATACTTTTATTCATAGTTATAAAAAATAACTTCAAAATCGTTCAATTTCCAACGAATTTCTTATTTTTTGATGCTAGGTACCCATCTATAATAAATATTTTCCTATTTCTTTACTTCCTTACAGAAATATATCATTATATTCTAAAAAAATCCGTAGTGTTCCGAATATTTATTAAAAACTTAATTTTTATGAAATTAAATTTTTTCAATTTGATCCATGATTTCTCCGGGAAACACGTCATCTCACTTTTTGCAATAATATAAAAAAAACTAGCGATCAAAAAGTTAGCTCGGTGCATACACTTTCGTATCAGTACTTATTCTACGCTCTCTTCGACTATTTTTCATATTAATTTTCTATTGTAAAAGATCCAAGTGGAAGTTTTTGAGATTTCTTTCCTTCGTGATTTGACAGTCGCCACTTTCTGATCTTTCTCTGCCTTCTTGGTGAAATGTCAAAGGTTCACACTTATAGTCCAATATACATATGGCACACCTCACGCTACAAATTGACCTAGGGCAAAGATTCGAAAAGTTTAACAAAAGTATTAAAACCTAATTAATCCATAATTACTCCGGTTGACGGTACCTGGAAAACAATAATTATTGTTAAATAGGCAGAAGATCAGAACTTTACGTGGTATTGGTGTAAAAATGTATTACCTCTTTCACGGTGCAAAAAGTCTCCGCTAATATTACAGAAGATGACGGCACACATTTTTCTGTATGATTTACTGAAAATTTCTGTAAGATTTACAGAAAATATCCGTTAATCCGTAAGCTACCTAGAAACTACCTAGAAATTTTGTAAAGATTACAAAAAATTCTGTAAGCTCTACAGAAAAGCTATGCTGTCACTATTTTAATGTAGGACCTCTGTAACATTAACAGATTTTTTTCTGCGTGTTATTACAAATTATCATGTATTTGATCCTTCCTTGTGAATTTGATTGTATCCTACTGTAGGTTATATGGAAGTCATTTAACAAACTCGAAAAGGGTTGTCGACACACAGTCGAAACGTTGATGTACATGTAAGTATGATAATTTTATTCTCAGCATTATTCAATAAATCTATGTAGAGCAGTAATCGAGACGCTTCATAATAACAATCACTTTAATTGTGCAATGTTGAATATTTTATTTTTGAATACGTCTAACTTTTGAAGGCCATAAAATTATACACTCTTACAATGCTTCCAATTTGAAAATTGAACAATATTATACGTTTGTTTTTAAAGTCATTTGATTTTCAATGTTCAAATTCATGATTCTAGAAGGTTTGAATTGAGGATTAATAAACTTTACTATGGTTGCGTTAACTTGCTATATCGTTTTCAATATTTCCTTAACATTTTTTACGTTTTGAGGCTTTAATTTTGAAATTTGAATGACCAAGAAAGAGTTTTCAAACCCATCATCATCTAAAAAAATTATATTTTCAAATCTGTTGCTGGTAAATTTGAAAAAAGAAAACTTCCTATGCATGAATAATAAAGTCTTATTATTATTATTATTAATGAAATGTATACATCACTTGACAGTAAATCAGAATCGTGCAAAGAAACGAAGAGATCGACTTAGATGTAAAGCCAAATATTCAATTTCAAGGTCATGTCAGGCATGAAATAAGGGTATACAAATCCCCACCAGGTACACGGTTTTCCGTGCTCCTACAGCAAAACAAATTTGTATAGGTTACAGATAGGGTGGTGGTATCCCGCATACATAGTCTTACACACTCGAAGCAGAGATAAAATTCCCATTCCGAATGCACGCACTGTTATAAAACCATAAAGATGTAATCCTGACCGAGTGTTGCTCGCAATGAAACACAGAAAGTGTTTCTATTCACAAAGAAGCTTTAGACATTTCAGTTTTCAAAAGTACACATTTAACTTCTTGCATTATTGTTTGCGCGCGATAAGTTTCTTCCACCCATAATTAACTATTTTCAAAGATTTTATTGAACAATTTTTTTAATGCGTTTAGGGATGAGTGGGGTATAGTGGCGCGCTTTGACTTAAATGTCATATAAATTATGATTGAATCGTGATTTGGATGTGTGTATTTTTTAAGGTAAAGCTTACATTATCACGAAACATATGTTACTACTGAAAACTGTTTCTTAACTAAGTCATTATTTGACATTCAATTAATTCATGGGTGTTGCATTTTGATCAGCGTGCCCCAAACACTGGGGTACGGCGGAGTCATATTATTGTCGGTTTCTTTAAGCAATATGAACATTGTATAATGAAAAATATACGATATAATAATTCTGGAGAGTGTAATGTAACGAAGAAAAATTACTTCAGAGATTTTCAACACTAAATAAATTTTTTTTTATCAATCAAAGTAAAGTATGTGGCAAAACCCAGTTATAACCTCTTACTCCCTGAAATACTCAGGATGCCGCCGTGTCCCGTATGTGATGTTGCAATATTTAATTGATTTCAATATATTTAGAACCACCGTGCCCCGCACCACCACCATAGCCAACTCTCTCCCACTAATTAAAGGTATACTTATATATCCAGAATGAAGAGAATGCAAGTTTTGAACTGAAACTCAAGATTATAAGTTAAAACGAACTGTATACTGTTACGGAATTTTCCATACGACTAACCGATTTCCAGTTTGTCCAGGGCTAGTATTACGGAATCTTCCGTAATACGAGCCTTTGCGCTGTACTTGACCTGACTTGACCGGTCAATCTTACAGAGAATCCCGCAATAGTAGAGAGTGACAATTTAAAATTATTTTACTAATATCTAATGTACTATTTCATTCTAAGAATCTTTCTGAAAAAGGTAAATGAGAAATAAGAAGGTAAAAGTAAATAAATTTACCCCCAAGTGTGTTGCGTGATATTTATGTACAGCCTCTAACAGTCGGAAATCTATTGACCTCTAATAGTTCTAGAACTTATTCGTTTATCTCGTCGTTTACGGATGTTCAGTCGGCTGCCATGTTTTATAATACCGTTTGAGAATTATGCCAATTATTCAAAGAACGTTTTATATCCATGACTTTCCAATCCAAGGATTTTTTTGTACTTGGCGAGAATTCACTTCCACAGATCTTCAGGGTTGATATTGGATTCTGGTTTAAAAATTCCAGGCCTTTTTTCTTTTTCTTTTACAACGTCTGAAAAAAGTTTCCTTGAAGGGGAACGTAATTTTCAAATCGTCTCTGATTGAACGGTGATTACATGGTAATTTCGAGACAATGGTAAGGTGAATTCTAGATTGAAATAGTAGGTGTTGAGTTTTCAGTGGGAAATTGTATTTAAACCTGTGCTTAATTTATTTGTAAATTTCTATGGTTCGATTGTTTTTTAAAAATTTGGGAAATGTTATCTGTTTCGGTAACTACGGACTCTTTTCTGGTGGATATCCGTATTTATTATGCACCCCTCGATTGAATCTAAAAAAATTGTACTCAAATAGCAAATTGATTCAATTCGTATCAGTTTGATGTAAACATCTTCTAATATAACGTGACATGATATAATAAATAGAACTTAAGGAAATTTTATATCTTCGAGTAAATGTTTGAGAAATCGATTATCCCACATCAAAGCTCCCCTTCGAAATTGGTAGGAAAATAGGGGCTGCACTAGCTTCGATTTCCGACAATCTGGAATGTGTATATTTTGCTCGCTCCGGATGAAATCCACCGATCAGCAATTAATCAGAAGCGTGCGATTCTGGGGGAAACCACTCAAATTAATTTTCAAGTCACAGCATATTCTTCGAGTTGACGGGTACCAATCGTCGCGACTGGCATCCAATCATTCGTCGTAACGGGAGCGTGGAACGACCACGATTCCATTTCTAGCCGCTACAATGGCCTTCCTTACGGATGGTTGATCTTTGAGTGACAGGACCCCCGGACCAGCAACACTGCCAACACTTCGTGACTGCACTCCGCCCTTCGCCCTTAACACAAAATGCAATCGAAACAAACACCAGCGTGTCGCGTTACGCTCGGCAATCGCGTTACATGTCGGGGAATGACAGCACACTGAGAGGAACAAGTGCCATTGTTAAATCGTTTTAGATTCTATCTGGAGTCAGATGATTCAGAATTTCAGAAGGGAGATTTGACACGGGTGGCTACATCGTGAAAAAGTATTCACATACTACAGCTTCCTATCTTTTAATTTCCTATAACGCATCAATTGAGCCGTGCGAAAGACCAAATTCTGCTTCATAAAACACAAAATTAAATCAGAAAGTTTGAATTCCATAGCAGTGTTCACAAGTAACGCGTGCGGATTATGATCACAATTATTTTTGGCTAAACGTAACTGAATCTAATGGTATAAAGAGAACTTTGGGATGTCATTTATTCTTGATTTAACGTCTGGGACATAACAAACTAGTATTTACAAGGAAAAACCTCATTTGTTCCGACTACTCCCAGAATATTCTGTTATTCAGAATTTGTACAATAACGTTTCGGAATCGGACCGATTCCCTCATCAGATTGCCAAGTGTAAAAGATATAAAACTTATTGAGAATTATAAGAATAGTATATTACAGTAACCTTTTTACAGTTCGCAGAATTTCGTAGAATTAAAAAGAAATCAGAATAGTTGTATGAAGAATGTCATATGTTGGTCGAAACCAACATTAAATAATAGAGAAAAGGAATAATATAAAAAGCGATCCTACATTATCTTGAGTGCTGATGCTTGAGGCCCTGCTTGTTGCCTTTATGCCTCAGTTTACAAAAATCAAACGATTCTTTTATTGTAATAAATTGTCTTTTGTGTATAATAGTGACATTATCTCATCCAAATGTGCAGTTATTGAGAATAAAGATAATTCCAACAAGTATTGATGCGCGTACGGAGTGTCTGTCTGAGAAAAAGTTATAAACACTGTGATAAGTTGGTCAAAAGGAAAAACGGAAGTCTGACAAGATGCTGGTCATGAATTCAAACCTCGGTCGAGGCGCTTATATATA
>JAUMHM010000050.1:19757231-19784643 GCA_032362435.1 Melikaiella ostensackeni | reverse complement strand
GCTGGGCCAAGTGTATTGAGTTAAAAGGAGATTATGTGGAAAAATAAATTGCCACTTTTCCAAAATT
This sequence comes from Melikaiella ostensackeni, assembly GCA_032362435.1. Lineage (NCBI taxonomy): Eukaryota > Metazoa > Arthropoda > Insecta > Hymenoptera > Cynipidae > Melikaiella > Melikaiella ostensackeni. The sequence continues at coordinate 19,784,576 of JAUMHM010000050.1, read as the reverse complement.
TTCGTTTTTATTTTGTAGGCTAAATATTTATTGAGTGACCCTCGTATATTCAACAACATGTAAATCTGAAAATTTTTACTCACTTTATAATAGACGTAGAAAAGAGGTTAATGAATCAACCGAAATTATAAAAACTGCAACTACAAAATACATTCCCGTGAAAGTAACAGAATATCATTTTAAATCCTCACCAGATGTCATAAAAATAGTTATTGAAATTAAAAACGAAAACAAAAGAAGATTCCAAAGACAGAGGTGCCTCAAAAATAAAATATTTTTCTCCAAATAATGCAAAAAATAACTACCACTAAATTAAAAGCTTGGGTCATAAAACAATAGGATGAGACGCTTATGAAATGCAACTCTACTGATCAATCACTTTGAAAAAAACGAAAAAATACACAAAGAAAAAAGGCGGTATACCACCATTAAATGTAAACAGCAAAGTTATGTACAAAACTGAAGACAAGGTTGAAGCCCTTGCTGAACAATTCCATGCAGTACATCCACAAAATAATGATTTCGGTAATGCACAACATACAAGAAAAGTTTCGGTTACAGTAAATAAGTACATTAATGATATTGAATCATCCATTAGAAAAGTAATGGCTGGAGTTCCCCAAGGCTCAGAATTAGGACAAATATTGTATACAATATACGTAAATGATATACTTAGACTGAAACATATAAATATTGCAAACTGCACTAAATAAAAATGTTAAATGGCTTGAAAAATGAAAAATCAGGGTGAATAGCTGTAAAACTGAAGCTTTAATATTTACAAAGCGAAGACCAATAATAGAGAAAAATATTATAATAGGCGCTATCCATATAAACTGGTCAAATAGTGTGAAACATCTAGAGGTTAGTACTAGATAGAACTCTAACTTTCACGGAGCACATAAATCATGCAACTCAAAGACCTGTAAGTTCATTGATCGTACTTTACCCATTGCTTGATAAAATAACTGCTCTAAGTGTTAAGAAGAAGCTAACTTCATATAAAACTATTTTTAGACCTTCAATGACATATGCGTGTCCTGTTTGGAATGTCACTTGCCAAACCAACTATAAAAAATACTAACAGAACGTTAGTAACGATACGTTATTGTATATGTACATACTGCAGTGTCAACATGTGTAAATATAATAAGGTCTGGGTGGTAGTAATATTCGTGAGACGTCTATTATACATTGTATACGAATGTAAAAGTACTGAGTAGCAATCCATGACAGTAAACTCATACATGTATAGTTCGGTCACAGTGCGGTTCCTTTGGAATCGAATCGGAGGGCCTATGGCAAAGCCACCGGACGCATGCTCAGGTTGTGAATAGAGGGTCCCTGTACCGAGGGTCTCTGCGGAATACGGTTACAAAACTTGATGAGCAGTCGCCGACAATTGTCCAGGGATGGTCACGAAGGAAAAATCCCCAAGGTGAGATGTGAGCAACCGTGCCAAAAGCTGAATGGTACCTGGGTGAGGTGTCTTATAAAAGTGTCTCTGGGATACCGGGCTACATCCTAGAATATGCAGCCTTATCCTTGTATGGTACACCTGTACAATCTAACGCTTTCTCAAACGCTGCAAAAAAAAGCCGCAGATGAAGAGAATGTGACATTAGGACCAACTGCGGAAAGCAGGCATTTCCTGAGAGATGATGGCGATTTTAAGACAAAGAGGAACATAAACATACAGGTTCCTCCCAAGCCAAAAATTTGTCTGAAATGGATGCCGCCCTTCGTGAGGATTTCTCGGAGGAGTCGGACCTCTGGACCACCACTTGTTCACTTCATGATGCGGCGAGAGCTTAAGTTGATTTAAATCGAAGGGTAAAGCCGACGATGGATCAGAAGACCAAAGGCGCTTGCATCAACTGATGAGTTTTCTGAATTCTGAGATCAACTGACTGAGATTGGTAAGGGCCCAAAAGTTCTCTGACGAACTGAGAATCCACCATCGCACATTGACAAGTCGACGCTGCTGACTATCAAGCAGCACATTGTTGACAGAATACAGGTGTTATCTGACTAACCGTAATCTGTCGATGGCTTGGATTAATAACCAGAAAGCTTTCGATTCAACTTTCCATAGACTTTTCATCTATTGCAAAGCTTGAAGATTCATTCATACATAGTGGGATGCATAGAGAGATTGATGCCCCTTTCGAAAACCAGATTTACTATCTCATCTGGAAAACATGGTGTGATAACTAACAGCGTCACCTTCCAGAGGGGCGTCTTTCAGGACGACACCATGAGCACTCTTCTCCTTTGCATTACACTTCTGCAACTATCTCTCGCACGACGAAATTCTTATTGGTACCGTTGCGACGCGCCTAGTACTAACATGCTTGTCGTCCCGGTTCAACTCTATTCGTTCGGGGTGGTTCCGTGGGCGAAGCACGAGCTCACGGCCCTCGACATCGCAACGCGTCAAATTATGCATATGCAGAAGAGCTAGCATATCAACTCGTCCGTTCCGCGTTTGTACATCCCAAGCTATTGTAATGTTGCAGTTTTCATTTTAAACTTGTCAGTCGGTTAAAACGTTAATTTTTTTGTCGGTTTTTCAGCTAGTGTTCTGGCTCCATTCTTAAATAACAGAAGTTTTATTTCACGTAAATGAAAGGTCAAATTGTTTTGGGACAGATCGAGGACATTATTCATTTTTCTTATTCTTTGGGGGTTTCTTATGTTTTATGGAATTCAACGGCCCTCACGACATAGGAGCACTCGAGACGGAAGGATACTTGGAACGCTTAAAAGGGCATTGAATTGTATTTATTTACTCTACACCGTGGGTGATGCGCGGATGGGATTCCCGCCTTCAGAACTCCCGCGACTACTGATTTCAGAATGGTGGCGGTAGCGCAGCACATCGGTCAATGGAGCCTTCACCTTCTAGCAGCCGACGGACGCAGAAAAGTAGGGGCAAATGTTCTCTGAGTTGTGGAAAAGCGCTGTTAGATGGTCATTGGTCCATGGAAAAGAGCGCCCGGCACTTTTGGGGTGGACCCTGGAAAGACGCGAGCTTTCACCGGTAGTGGTATACAAAGACACCAATTTAGATTAAAGCGCAGTCCAGCTGCGTGAAGCTGACTTCTCTTGAACGCGGGCAACAACCCGTTTCGACACTTCTGTTCGGACTCTCGTCTGTGAAGTACGCTTCACGGGTTGCTTGTCACTTCTTGTTTGACTCCTGGCGCTTTATTGTCTTTGCTTTTGTTTGCTCCGCTCCGTGGTAAACGGTTTTGAATTTGTTAAAATGTTAAAATATTAAAATGTTCGAAGCTGGTAAAATTTGATGCCCCCTTTTTGTGTAAAATTTAATTGAACGATGGGCTGAATGAGTTTCCCGTTATTACGGTGTTGTATTATTTGAAATTGTCCGTAATCTGCCTCAATGCAAATCCCCTTTCAATAAATTTCGATTGATTTATCGCTGGAATTTCGTTGTGTGGAAGTTATTTTTGTATACTTTTATAACCGAATTATCCTGGGTGCAGCTCACATCGCCGCAAATAAAAGAGATCCTCTCCTGGCAATGGTCAGGAATCAGCGACATGCCGAGGCACCTGCAAGATGCATACAGAGAGCTGTCACTTTTGGGTCGCTCTGTGTCCTCAAGACACACGAGGGTTTCGCCGGCCTGTCGCTGTAACTTTGTCGTGCCCTATGGCCACCCACCCCAGGGTCGTGAGGCGTGGCTATGGGTGTGATTTACCGGCTCACAGTAGAACCTAGGTAAATTGCACCTATAGTCAACCTCATGACCGTGAGATGGGTGCGATGTGTGAGAACGAGAGCTCTCTGCATCCATCTCTTGAGTGCTTTGGCATGCTGCTCGCACGGGGGCATGGATTGGAGGTTCCGAACTAGTGATGGCGTCAAACCTCCGAGATCACCGATGACAAGGACAATAATTTAAACCGAATATGCTCGGAACACTCGCTGCAGTTTCCTTATAAGTTGTCGATACCTCTCCGCTGTTTCCTTCTCCTTGACTGTGATGTTGCTGTTGACCGGATCCGAGATTTCGATCACGAACATAGTTCGTTTCTCTTTGTCAAGGAGTACGATATCAGGGCTCGAGTGTGCAATAGGAACTTTTAGCCTGAGCTTGTAGTTCCAGTAAATTCGGCGCTTCTCATTCTCGACAATTGACTCTTTTTCTCCGGGAGCGTTCGGCAGGGTAGGGTCGCGGTCAACACCATAAGAGCGACAAAGATGGTAATAAAGCGGCTACGGTATACCTAGGTAGAAATGACACCGTCCTGACACGCGAAAATGAAACCCTCCGTGCCTGAATTCAGTCCGGATGATTTAAGGAAAGCAAACCTTAAAGCATCTAGGTGAAGTAATGCACTTTCTTCACTTCTGATGTTAAGATCAAGGCCAAGGGTCTCGGCCGCCTGCTCTGCGGCATTGTAAAGAAACGCTCCTTTGCCAATCATCTCGTGGCTTATGACCATTTTCAGGAAAGGGTCTTTTCCATTTGCCATGTTGGGAGCTGTACCAAAGATAATTCGGTCATAAAGACATTGCATATTTAGAAATCCGTACTCACTTTTACGGCGTGGGATATGTAAATGCAGAACGGACGAGTTGACATGCAAGCTCTTCTGCATATACATGATCTTACGTGTGTCGATATCGAGGGCCGTGAGCTCATGCTTGGTCCATCGCACCACCCAAAATGAATAGACTAGAACCGGGGCCGCAGCTCTCTGGCGCGCCTAGGTGCAGGTAGGTCTCTCCAGCACAAAGGTGTCTAATAGCACTCCTGTCCACGGACTCAGGGTCGTCGCAAACACTAGACAGTCGTCCTCGCTTCAGATGAATCTTGATACACTTATCCAATCCAAAATCTATACCAATTTCTTGGGTGTACCCCTCGACGTTCTTTAGAGCATCCTTGAGAAGCTGTGTTCCAGAATCATAAATCTTCAAGTCATCCACATAAAATATATAAGTTACCTTGTGCTCGCGATTTTCAGTCTCGCTGCAGAGGTACCCATGAGAATTGTGTAGTGCGAGAGATAGGGGCAAAAAAATTCATACAAAAGAGAAGAGGACTTATGGTGTGGTCCTGGAAGACGCCCCTCTGGAAGGTGACGCTGTTAGTTGTCACACGATGTTTTCCAGATGAGATAGTACATCTGGCTTTCCAAAGGTGCAATCAAGCTCTCTATGCAGATGGTTGTGTGTAGAAGTAAACATCTTCTACCTGAAGTTCTTGCTACCATCTGGTTCGGTAGCGGAGAAGTTCTTCGTGCCCCTCAGTGCTTTCTTCACCTCTTCGGCAGTGATTGGTAGGCTTTTATCCTCGAACGTTATGAGATTGTCTCACAGCTCCTCGAAACACATAATGCTCTCAGTGTCTTTATGCAATGGGTGTTGAACTTCGTGAATCTCCCTCCAAAAAGTTTCGATGTCCTCGGATTTGGACATATTTGTTATAGAAACAGGGGGATCGCTGAAGAGGCACTATGAATCAACGAGAAACTGTTGATGCTCCCTGACCCAACCCTCCCTCTTCTGTATTACCCTTCTTGCGTCAGATAACTTTTTTTTTCTGTCAGTATACAGCTCTAAGTCACTTTTAGCAAATTTTTTAGGAGAGCCGATTAGAGTTCAAAGTGTTTCTGAAATTCGGAAATATGGTGCAAAATAGTAAAAAGGGTTTTAATAGATAGCTTAAGGTCTTTATTTCAAAACTGGTAACAAATTTTTGCCAATAAACGTGTTTTATAGTATGTAAAGGTTATAAATAAGCAATGAATTTTCCCCCTGGTCAATGATTTCTATTATTATTTCACGTAATCAATAGAATAAACACAAAATTAGCCTCGAAGTGGCATTTTGAGGAGTTAAAAGATTTTTTCATGTAAATTATTGGCACATTTATATACGTTTCGTATATTTTATATGCTTTCCTCCAAAAATTCATAGGTTATGTCACCCTTCTCACCAATATACCAAAATTCACAAAAATACAGTAGAAATTAACGAAAACGTAATTATAAGATTGTTGAGATTTATTTTTTAATTATAAACAACATTATAAAAAATTTACACGCGGAACGAATATCAACCGAACAGTAACCTCAAGTTCACAAAATAGCACGTGGTCACGTGGTAATTATAACCCACAGGGTGGTCAACTCATGTGTCGATCATATTTCGAGAGATTTTGTATCATGGATGTAAAGAAACACATATGAAACATTAATCATTGAAAAGGTTACACGATTTATTTCTTTTATATATATATATATTTCTTGTGCAATAAAATGTAAGTGAATTTGTACACCATATCTTCAAAGTAAATTTCTACTCGTAAAAAAACGCAATGCAGTTCCTCGTCAAAATTATAGCTCCTTGGGGCTTTCGTCTTCTACTATCTGATGTTTGTCTGGAGCACTGCACTCGTAAATTTATAATATGAAAAGACGGGGAAATTAAGGATGATCGTCTGAGTGGCTAACTTCTGGACATTTTGTTACTTAAGGTGAAAGCAAATAAATATCGAAGCAGGTTCGGAATCAAATCGGAGAAGGACGGATCTATGTGCCCTCGGAAAATCCGCTAAACTATTGAAGTCAAGTACCCCTCGGGGACGGCATCGCATGTATTCGCACATGTATAGTGAACACATATGTAGAATTTCGACGACGGAACATTCCCCACATTTATACCCTGACGTTCTTATGTATACCTACGACTCACTATTTTCTCTGGATGTTTCTCTGCAACTCTCTTCTTTCTCTTCTCTTTTTATTTTCCCGACCATTAGTAGTAAAGGAAGACATCAGCTTCCACTCAGTGATTATTGAAGAGAATTTGCATAACACACGAGTCGCGTCGGGCACCCCCATTTACATTTTATTTTAATCGCTGTAATCGATCGGCTTAGAATTAAACGTACGGGAGACGACTGAAAGTACTTTAAATAAAAATAAAGTGCTGCGGAAATGTTCGAATGAACACATTATCCGATGAGAAAAGTACAAGTTACTTTCAATTCATAAAACTTCAAGTCTTGAATAGTAGTACATGTAAGGGAACATGGTTAGTAATTGAACTGATTATGACATGTTTATAATTCCATATTCTATAGGCAATTGAAGACATATTTATTGAATACAAAGAAAGTAATTTAAGTGTATTAATAATGGATATGATATCAAAATTTGTCCATCCCCTTAATCAAAGCAACTAATGCTTTGCATTTGGAGCATTAATATCATATGCAAAAACCCAGGGTATCAAAACGTTGCAAACAGCTGACAACTACGTTATGTAACAAATGAAAACTACCCATTGTGCAATGTTTTGATGCGATTTTATAGCTCAATTTGATTCTTGAACATTTTCTGTGATATAAGTTAAAATCATTTTTCCAATTGTGTGAAAATTATGAATCATCATAAACTTTTAAAAATGACTTCTAACCGCTTACCTATAGAAACAAAACATGCTAGAAATAGTTCCAGCTGGTGATTCTGTTTAAGTAAAATTGCATTTAAACAAAGTCAATCCAGTAAAATTTTCTAAATTTTTTTACTGTCTTGAAAATGCTGAGAGATTGGATGCAAAAAATGCTGATAATGTACACATGAAATTTTAGAAATGTCATACGTTGAAAATTGCCAAATAAATACCGCGTATACTGCGGATAGGGCCACTATAACTTAATTTCAATGGTTCCTATTATCGTAGGAGAACCTGGAGGAATTGCAATTTTTTCTTCTACAAAAACATACATAGTTTATATTTCTGGTTGTCATATAGAAAGCGAATAGATTTTGACTATAATAATATATGTTGCTACTTGTCATATATAAGTAGCCGATAGAATAAGATATGAATATATTAGTTCATTAATTAAATCATTAACCGGATATGTTCCCGAGCGGAAAAAAATTTCAGCTAAAGATCCCGTACACTCGTACAGAAAGTGGATATTGCAGGATTTCATATTTATGTCCCAGCATAAAAATATGTAGACATCCTACAGATATTTACAGGATATTTGCTGTATGCCCCTATAGAGTGGGAATTTCTATATCCCTATGTATACACATATATCCTTGACTTGACTACCAGCGGACGTTTGCGGTAATAACCAAAAAATTAGGGTTGTTTTGGCTACCAAATATTCCTTGCATCAGGTATGCTTCTATTCCTCGGTACGTTTAGTATACCATTCGCTACTTCAACTTCAGTATTTTTTTCTATTCCGATTCTTACCTGGTTCTGTGGGATCGAATCCGTAATTTTTAACAAGATGACAACTGTTTAAGTTACCGCAAGCATTTATTTCAAGAGTAACGTTTTCTCTAACTTCATTACTTCCCAGTATTGGTGGTGGTAGTATGCATCTTTGACACAAGTTCTAATTGAGTGCTTCATTGATGAGTACCATGGCGTAGTCTTCATCTAGGTAGCCTTTCCTTAATAGGTTTACATTTAATACATTCTGGCAACTACCTTCTATAACAGCGAAGTAATCTGAACCGCAGGAAGGTCATGTCTTGATTCACGCACAGTATTGAGGCCCGCATGGACGTAAGAGTAGGTCCTTAGAAGTTGGTAGATCTTGATTGATCGTCAAGCCCTCTACTCTCTATTTCAGTTCGAGCTTTGTACACTGTATACAGCATCTTCGATCTGCTAACCTAAGCCCAGAGTCGAAGTTGGACCTGATGTTCCAACATTCGGCGATTCGGTCGTCACCAAGTATCTTGTCCAGAACAGTTAGATTAGATACGTCGTTCAGCTCGGTCTATATATCTATTGGACCCTGTCTTTCCATTGGCACGTCCAACATCCATACATAGACACCAAGCTCACCCTTCTCTCGAGTCGTGTGCGTATTTATTGACCGTGCGTGTCCACGACTCTACGTGTGCGTGTTGCGAGGTGAGTTACGGAGCTGCAGACAGAGGAGAGTGATGTATTGCCACAGAACCGAAGGACCGCATCCCATGGGAATCGAACCCTTACACCTCACACCATTAGACCCCGTGACAGGAATGGGGTGAATTATTGGAATATCGACGCCATCGGGCATTAAGTGCTTCAATTAGGAATATTATTGCGTCGCGCAACGTGTATGTACACTTGCGTGGTTTCCCGACACACAATACTCGTATTAAAAATTCACTAGTCAATGTTTGTCAGCGGTAAAGTTAATTAATTCCGGGACTCACCGGAAGAGCACGTCCGCTGTCCAATACCAGAGTATTATATTATCGATTTCCGATGCTCCGGTATTTTTCCTTCAACATTGTCTTCCAAATCTGCTCGAATATAGTTTTTATTCCTATTATAAATTATATTTCCCGTAAAATATTTTAACGCATTAACATAGTCCTCAAATTTGTTATAAAACACCTGGCTCGGAGTAATACAAATCATATGTATGTAATACCAAAGGAATTTGCATTCCAAATCCAACAGGAGGTATGTTCTTAATTAGTATATGAACGAGCTCTTTCAAATAACAAATTGAACTATGAAATAGATTTTTTGCAATTCCATACTCATATACATAAAACAGAGTGCTGAAGTTTCAGTTTGATTTTTGTTTGGATTCTGCATTTGGGGTTTTCAACTCCAGTCATATTTATTGCCATTCAAATTTTAGTTTAAAAAGATAATAATTGTTCAAATTTTTAGGTTTTTCAGGTATAATGGAGATACACTTCCCGCGCAATGTTGGGGTACACTGATATTTAAAAAAATTCCGCATCGCTGTCACATCTATAATACAATTTGTAACATTTTTTTATTTCATTTTCATATGGCGTTTTGAAATTTACAAAAAAAATCTATTTTGAATTAAGCAACTCGGTTTTGTTTTAAGAGAAAGAGGTGTTGTTTTTAGCCAAACAAAGGCCTACGGACTTCTTTTAGGACAAAAAATGGGCTTAAGTCTCGCTTTCAGTCTTAAGACTAAAAACGAGCTTAAGTTAAGGTGTAACAAAGACAAGACTTTTTTTCTGTGTACGTCTTAAGATGCTTATTATCGATACTTTTGCTCATTCTATAGAAAGATTCCAATAAAAACAGAGTTTAAGTTTCTTACGTTCATTTTAGATTGGAAATTCTGCATTTTTCACTGAAATGATCATGAAATTTTCAATATATCTTCACAGATTTAGCGCAACTTAAATGTGAAGTAAAATATCATAACAATTTTGAAGAACCGTTTCTGTCTTTCTAAATGCTAAAAAAGAATAAACTGAGATTCTACCATTTGTGTTTTACAGCCTAAGGTTTTTCAAAACAAAAAATTGAAGATTGAAACCTCTACTAAGGCCTGAAGATATTTTTACTTCCAGTTTAATCTGTCGCAATACTTATAAAAGTGCATCAAAAAATCTGAAGATATTTTTTTTAAAACGTGCAAAATTTTTCCTTTCAAATAAGCTTGAGAAACTTGAAAACTGTTGAATAATTTCGAGGATATTAGAAATATTAAAAATTAGTAAAAAAAAACTATTATTAATATACTTTCCTACCAAATAATCAAGAACAATATTCAGATAGGGGTCATTCGACCCAAATGCTTATAAGATTTCAGACAATGCAACTTTAAAATGCTTATAAATTGCATTAAAGATATGACAGTGATAGGAAAATTTGGTTAAATGTCGTACCCATACGCATTGAATCCCAAGACGTCATATTTTGATCCAAAAATGGATTAATTCGTTGTAGTGAGAAAAAAAATTTACATCAACGTAGGAAGATGTGGATGAAGTTGTAATTTTCAATGTACTAGTTATGTAGTTGTCAACTGTTTTTCCCACTGCAATGAATTGATCCACTTTTCGATCAAAATTTGACGCTGGAAATTTAGTGTGTGCTTTGTGCTAGGAGTGTAGTAATCATTCAAAATTATTGTTTTTTATATTTTAACACTTGGGTATATAACAAATGAACTTTAGTATTATCAAAGGTTTGACTTGGAGATAGAAACTATTATTCGAACATTAAAATATTTTCACAGCTAGACGATTATTCGAAATTTAAATTCATTAACATCTATACAATTAAAACTTGTGCGTCATAACTTAATTACTAATTAATCATTCTAAATGGGTAATTTTATTAAACGTGCGCTGTCAGTAGATTGACGTGATAAAACTGGGCGGAATAAATTATTCCACATAAACCGTATGTTTCACGTAACGAAGAACTCATTACTTTCATATCTTTGAAACAAAAGATATGCAATTTTCGCTTCAGTAGTCAAATCAATTTGTACACTTATTTGATTTTTTAAATAATTATTCAAGATCCTTGACATAAAAAATGTTAATTGATTAAAATTTTTAATGTTATTATGTAACTATTTGTATTAATTTAAATGTTCGATTAACAAAAAAATTTGTGTTTATCTGATATGTATTTTTCAGAAACCACTGCTGGTCTAAAATTGCAAGGCGTCAATGCCAGTTTTCAATTGGTTAGATCCTATGTGGAAATCATTGGATCATAAAGAATACTAGGGTCGAAAGCTTCCTTCTGACGCCATAGGAGCGAAATGCTATTACAAGTAACACAATTGCTCCGCGGGTGGTCGAAGGGACTCTGCATCCCTTCGCTCATTACTGGCGCTGACCCGCTAAAAGTGAAATGATAACCACCAACTAGAGTAATAATCTAAAACGCGTAACCGAGCATGATACGAATAGATTCCGTGACGCGATAACGCCCGCATCGCGGCATCTGTTACGGAAAGGCACGTTTGTAACTCATACATACTTATGACATGGAAAAGTGAAGTTAAAGCGGGGAACGAACACGTGTGGCGAATAATTTTTTCTTATTAGAAAATTAAGTTTTTAAAGAGTATTTCAATAGATTAAAAAGACTTGGCTTAATGCAAATAAATATTCCTATACTCTTTTCTGTACAATATAAAACAAAGTTTATTACATTATCTCCCTATGTAGTAAAATTTTATGACAGCTTAAGGCCATATGCAATACTCACCCGATTCTTAACTTACTGACAGGTTCTTCTAAAATAACTCATGAAACGAGATGTCAATTTTAAAATGTTGCAAATTAACTAAAAGGCCCTGAGGAATGTGTGTATGCAACTATGCTCTTAAAGTGTTATAATTTGAACAAAATTATTCATGCAAATTTTATTTGTATCATAAACATTTAATATCATACAAACGTTCCTTACTGCCTTTTAGGTAATTTCCGAAATTTTTAACACGATATCTCATTTCATGTGGTCGTGAGTTATTATTTAGAAAAAGTGTCAGTGAGTTAGGAATCGGATATATGGTACATATGGCCTTAATGTCGGATCTAGTCCAAATCCAGCTTTGGTCGGTGCGTCTAATGTCGAAGTCTTTTGATTTCTTTCAATTCTGGGAAAATGCTCGCCTACCCAACAGTACCAAATCAACAAATTCATGAATTTTTTTATTCATGAAGATATGAGGATGCAAAGAACAGGAAAACCACCCCTCTCTAATAAGTGGTGAGGGGTTAAATTTTGACTCCGACGCCTATGACGCTACACTTCTGGTGCAAAGTCCGTAAATGCACATAGTTAGGTCGTTTGGATGCACCGCCACTTTATTCCTCTTTTTAGATGTGTCTATTTACATTTGAAAGTAACCACTACAAACATCTTTTTTATGGAAAATAGATTGCGCCACTTTATATGCGAATTTACATATGCCGCCATTTTAGTCCTTTTCTATACTGTAAGTAGGGTAGAACGGAGCAAGACCAACCGCCAGGGCAAAAGCGACTTTGCAAATAACATTGCTATTTCTTCATAATTTTAACTCTTCTTTGCATGAAATTATATATTCTATCAGAGAAATTGTGCTATAAGCTCGAATCTTAAAAATTTACGTTGTAAAAGAAAAGTTATGCAGAAAACAGTTTTGACACCTAGAGAATGGAAGATTCGTTGGCAGGAATTTAACGTTTGCAACGCTAATTGAAATACAAGATGAAAGTTTGATCTTCTGGTAGATGAAACATTATTCTATAAAGTGATTATAAAAATTGAACTTAATTTGAGAATCAAATATATTAAATTCAGAAAATAGCTGAGGCTTCATGTGGGACTCGCAATGAAGAAAAAATGGATCAATTCCATGTCTTATCAACTTATTATAGATCAATGAATCTTAACCCGTCGGTCTTACCCCGGTCTAACAAATGACCTATCGATGATGGCTGCGCACTGGGTCCCGTCTTCGTTATTCACATGCACCACATTTTCGGTTAGGAATTAAATGAACAGACAGACAAAAGAACAGATAAACAGATAGACTGCAATTTTCATATAAACTATTTTTTATGACTCAGGGAGTCTCAAAATGTTGAGAAATCTTAACTTCTTTACATCAAAAGAGGTCCTTTAAGCAACAAAATGGTCAAATGGATAGTTTCCGAGATACAGGACTCGATTTGTAACTTGAAAATAGACCCGGTATCTCAGAAACTATATTAATTTTACTATTTTCTTACTAAAGACCTTTTTTTAAGTAAAAATGTGAAGCTTTTTTCTCAGTCTACTTCTTGAAAATCAAAAGACCCACATTTTAAAAAAAGTTAAATAAATGATTAATTTGTTCAAAAAATGTTACAAATTTTGTGAACCTTTTTTCAGTGGTAAGATAAGTTGATATGGTGTGAAAAACTAGTTCGAAAACCGTCATAAAAATTTTTGAATTCTTTTAGAAAGTGAGTAACAAGCTCTTGAAAATACTCTTACAGGCATTGGAGTAAAAAATGTAACCCTCCTCCACTTACAGAGGGGTGGATATCCTGGTGTATTTTTTCGACTAAGTACTGTTGGGTAGGTGAACATATATTCTCAGAATTTGAAGGCAATAGAAGAATATGACTTCTAAAGCTGAAGCAATTGAGAATTTAATAAACCCCCCTTCAGTTACTGTAGCCTTTCTATCTACAAAAACGTTACAGTACTGCCAGTTCCAGGAGAATTTTCCACTTTATTCTACTACATATGCCGTGTAGAAAGGGGATTATGCATTTATAAAATAGCTCGATGTACTTATATATTTATAGCTTTCAAATTTTGTACGAAATTCATAGTACCTTCATGATGTTGATAAAAGAAGGCATTATTTACTGCTTATAATGAAATGAGTATTCAATTTCCAACCGCTCACAGAGGAAAATATTTGCTATATTAAGAGTAAGCAAATATACGTGATAGAAAACAGATTAATAAAGCATGAGTTATCGTTCTTTCTCAATTCAATATTATTTCAAATAATTGTTTCAAATTATTTCACGACGATGAAGCACGTTAAGCACCGGCAATGTAAACATCAGTGGAACCGTAACAATTTTACGCTACACAGAGTTATATTTATTTTGTGAATTATTATTCATTGTAGTAGATTTCAGCCAAAGCTCCTATATTCAAAGAGGGGATGAGATTGATGGCACTGACCTGCCTAAAAATCCGGTTTCACTGTCCATTGATTTCAGTGCCGAAAATACCCCGTAAAGCTTTTTACAAACCTAAATCGAGAGACTAATGGAGACCCCGGCGTGTAATTTGTTGTGCGATGCACGTAACCTTCCTTGTCTCTCCCGATGCGACGCGACTCACCGACGGTTGTAATTGAGATGTCAACGAAAGATTATTGTATGCTGACAATCCATGCATACGATTCTATGTGTTCAGGCGCGAGTTTGCAGATTAGCCAGATTAGGGTTCTCCATCAAGGTTCGTCAATCAAGGACGAATTCGTAAACCATGATGAAATTTATTGTTTTATGTGCGTCATATTGACGTATACAAAGTGGAAACTTCTGATGGGTTGGAGCTTTTAGAAGCATTAATATTGGAAAAGTATAAATGAAAACATTGAATTAATTACTGACCTCTATGATTTTATCAATAATTTTCCCTTTTCTTCCGAAAATAACATTGTTAATTCCCTATAGTTTCCCTTATATTAATGCCAATACTTCATTTCCACTGATTCTTCTTCGTAAGGGCTTATAACACCGTGAAAGATAGGAATTGTTT
This sequence comes from Melikaiella ostensackeni, assembly GCA_032362435.1. Taxonomy (NCBI): domain Eukaryota; kingdom Metazoa; phylum Arthropoda; class Insecta; order Hymenoptera; family Cynipidae; genus Melikaiella; species Melikaiella ostensackeni. The sequence goes on along the minus strand of JAUMHM010000050.1, from coordinate 19,769,513 downwards.
TTTTTCTGATATTGCTTATTCAAGCTAACTTACATCGATGTCGGCAATGAAAAATTAAAAATAACTTCCCCTTATTTGTCTTGTTCGACGATATGCACCAAAAAACAATAATATTCCATTGTGAACGAAATTTTGTTCAAAATATACTAAAACAAAATTGAAACCACAGTTTTTTCTGTGTAGAGTTTGGTGCAAGAAAAATTTCGAGTTTGCAGGTACATTTTTTTAAGTTTTTCTTTACTTTCGACCACTCTGAGTGAGGAAGTGAAAAATGAATATATAAACTGATTGACCAGAATTATTGCAACTGCGCTCATGGATCATAAATAATCCAATTAATATGAAAGTCAAAATTTTTTTTCTTTCAATTATTACTGTTATTACCTTCATTGAGATAATTGACGAAGAAAGTTGATTGAAAATTAATACATGCGATATCTATAAAAAATGTTATAAACAAGAACTTGTATTTACCATTTGCATATAGAAAGAAACTATTTTTGCACACTAACTATCCGCAAGAAACTTAATATTGGTATTGTAAGGAGAGAAGGAGTCGATAAAAAACAATTTATATAATACTTAATAAAAACTTATATTTAAAAATGTCTCAATTGGCCAAATTATTCTTGGAAAAAAGGATTTTTCCTTTAAATGTTATTAATATTATTTAATGAAAATTATTTTTAATAACTAACTTAATTATTACTTCGATTATACATGTTCTATAAGTTCAAGTGCAATAAACTTGCTCAATCGTGAGTTTATTTCGGCATTTTTCTTAATGGGAAAAAGAAATAAGTACCTATTGCTTAAACTGCTTATTTTGTCATTTCGAATCTTTATTCCTAATAAAAACGTAACATAAGTGACTTAAAATTAGTTGGAGCATTGAATGTTGAGTACTGTTAATGCTAGTTATGTGATTTTTACTGCAGTGTTTGAACTTGTTATTAATATAACTTGGATCCTTGGAAGCGAATCAGTGAAATGTGTAACTAGTTTTTGACTCACCATAAAGTGGCATGACAAAACGGAAGGTTAGAAGGACAGTAGTGATGCAAGGATGAATGCTTTAGAGACACCCCTATCGCGCCACGTGACCAGTCAGCCATACTGTATTTTAAAATGCGCGGGAAAGCTAGGGTAGTGTCGCGGAGACATCGAGGATGACATGACGCGGGTGAAGAAGGAGAGGGGTTGAATTAACGATTACAAAAAGCGTGCACGTCACGCCTGGTGGCAAAATGGTGTGTGACTAATGCGCGATTCTTCGTGCACTCGAATCTGAAGAGCGACACTACCTACTAGAAAATCATTGGCATATTGTTCGAACCTTTCACCAGTGTTACCCTTCGATAATTAATGGCGGCAAGCGACTGCATATTAGCTGGCCTCGCTTAGTCGGTAGCTCACTTTGGCTTATCGCTTCATTGATCTCGCTATGTAGGTACGATAAAAATGTTATGCTTGATGCCATTCGCAATGGAAATGTTCTTTGTCAATCACTGGGTAGCACCCCTCTTGTATAAGGGTACTCTCCCACGATACCACGATGCCACGATTTCAAGATTTGGATGCCTAATGTGAAATCCATGACGTTTAATATGAAATTTCGAGTGGTACTTTGATCGCATGGAAAAGAGTTTTTATACGGCCGTATATACCTCTACGGCGCCGCGGTATAATCAAAAAGCGCTCTACATCTCAAAATTGATTCGTTAAAGTTACCGTTATTTCAAGAGAAAATAAAAATATTATGAATTGAGTTTTAAGAGTAATTTGTTTCCATTAAAGTTTCATAATAAAATAATGAGTTATTGCTTCTTCCTTACTTTCACGTCCTATGAAAGTCAAGCGGCCTTTTGTAATTAAATTTACGAAAATCTATTACTTATGCAGTTACAGTTTTACCTTAAATGACATTCGTGAATTCGTTATGGCAATGAAATGCATGAACAGTATTCAAGCGACATACGACGTCGTCGATAGATTGCTGGATCCTATGTGAGATTTGCACAAGCTCATGAGCTGCAAGGGCCGATAGGCAAATCCAATAGCGATCGAGTAAACCTGATGGATTTGGGTGCAATTCCGCGGCTCGAACGCATGGACGTTCGTATGAATTGAAACGACGAGCCTCTGCATTCATTGGGCGGCCCATCGTTCCAGGATGATTAATTAGTTGTCGCGCGTTCCATGTCACCGTGTCACTCTTGTCACGGCTTTGTCACATCCTACAAATACCGGCTGGATACCAACCTAAAGCAAATTGCATTGTAACTGGACTGCCTGGACTGCAACAGGCGTGCCATTAATCAACGCCTGATGCATCGCGTTGCATCCAATACATTCTGCCAATTTCAAAGTAGCATTCATCCCTTTCGCCGCGCCCGCGCCCACGCCGCAGTCCACCACGAATTTAGCAAAATAACGCCGACGTAGACGCCACGCCACGCCGACGTTACGAACCTCACGAACTCGAAGGCATCCAGCAACTACATAATGTACAATACCTGACAATACCCGCATGATCCTACAATCTGATCGATAAACTCAAACAGTGATGTGCGTGTAATCATATGTGTATGGTTTGAACACCAATCAATCATTTCTCCTGTCATTCTTAGTTAAAATGGAATGGAGGGATTTATACTGCGTACAATAAGGCAATAAGGACATATACAAAAAATACTGCGAAGTGCTGAATCCGCACACTTGCTGTTTTTAATCAATTTGCATCCGGGTAATTGTCACATATTTTAGGATTTCCACATGAGACAAAAATTCTGTTCGATCAAAAGTACCGATGGTATTGAATCCCACGTTCTATATGGAGGATTATTTTTCAAGTACGAGCTTAAGTGAGTACCCTCTAAAAAAATCATATTTCTCCGATTGGACTGAAAATTGGGAAAAGTGCTGTGGCATTCAATAGTAGTACTTCAAGAGTGAGAATATTACCATCAGCACTAAATTCCCACGTATGCAATTTTTATTCAAAAGCGAATAACTGAGCTTCAGTCCAATCGGAGAAATTTGATTTCTTTTAGAGTGTAAACTTGAGAATCAAGGTCGGGTAAGACTGTATAAAGAATCAAGGTACGGTCTCTCCGCGTAAAGAATCCGGTTTGAGTTAATATGTATATGGAATCCAGTCCATTTTAATCGATTTTGACGTTCTGACTGTTGATAATATTCAAAATAAACAAATGCAGACAATCTGCAGCACATAATACAATATTATGGAATTCTATGCAATAATATTATTATTGCATGGAGAAAATTTGTTCGTGAAGTTTTCCACGACTTTTAGATAATTCCATGACATAAAGGTATTTTGGTGAAATTTAAAGTCTTGTCCGGTAATTATTTTGATACCAGTATGACACTGATTCCACATTTTAATAATTTTATGCAATCAAAAACTTTTTCTCAAATCCATAATTTCGATATATGTAGATCGAGTTTTTTTACTTTTGTATATTGACTATGTCCATAACACAAACAGCTACATTCTACTATGTGTCAGAGACACCAGTGAATATGCCTCGGAATATGCAATCTATTAGCACCACTAATTGAAGCGTTTTGAAATTTTTTGTTATATATTAATAATATACGTATAGGAAACAGATTCTTTGTTTCTGGAGCTGTGTGAGTGACGTACATAGTCAATAGCCCAGTAAATAAAAAAAGAGTGCATTCGTACAGATAGAATTTATTTATAGAAGCTTGGTAGTTCAAGCTAAAATTCAGCGTAGATATTTAAAGGAATTGAAATGCGATTAAATTGAATAGAATGTACTCGTACAGGTATATCCTGAAAGGTTACCGATGCAATGCAAATTCACTCACAGATGAAAAAGGTTTGAGAAACGGATATTGAATCACAGATCTACTATAGAGTTATAAAGATAAAAGCGGGTAAAAGCGTATTATGATTTTGGGCTTCAGTGACTTGTTTTTCTATACCTGAATATATATGGGTGATTTCAAAATAAATATTACTCCCACGTAGAAAAATCAATGATCCTAGATTTATTTGCCTTGGCGATATACCTTAACTGTTTAAAGTTTATAGTGAATGGCTACTTTTTTAATTCCAATATGGACATGCGTAAAAGAAATTACACTTGAGGACACTGAAAGGTATCTATATGGAGTCAAAAAGGTTCAAAACTCGTATGGATGTTTATTTTTTAATTGATCTGAAAAGTTTGATACGTGGAAATGAAGTCGGATTTTTCGACATTCGACGGGCGGCCGATCGATTCGAAAAAATCCGATCCGACCTTGCCCTTTTTGAATGTCGGATTTTTCGACATTTGACGCGTGGCCGATCGTACTTTCTGAATTCAATTGACTACGCGTCTAATATCGAATATTCTAAGCCAATGCATGCAGCTCTAGTGACACATGATGAAAAGGTTATTAACTTTTGTGATATTTTATTGACACTGAACTACATTTATAGTCATTGTGCATCGAATTTTTTCGAATTCGATCGGGTGCTCGTCGAATGTCGAAAAGTCCGACATTCAGCTTCACTACATCAGACTGAATTTTTAAATCCAATCCGAGGAAAATCGAATACATATTTCGCCATTATACCTATAATTGAATATGAATTTATATTGAAAATTATTTCAAGTTCTCCTAAAAGGTTTCTTCCGGGTTTGAATGAGTGTTTTTAATTATGAATTCTTATATTTTGGGAATGATGACGTTGTTTTTACAGGTGACTAATAGGATGGTCCAAGAAAATATTTTTTCAACTTTTCAGTAGCCATCATGGAACCACATGTTCTTTTGGAAAAAAATATTTAGAGATCGCTCAAAACACTTTTCAGTAGAAAATCGTGTATTATTTAGCAATTTTTCTCAATTAATTTCTGATTTTATCTTTTTCAACTCAATATAAGTGATATGTGTGAATCTAAAATATTTGAAAAATTGTGTAGAAATTATTTAGCACTTTTGTATTTTAAATTTGTAGTTTGGTACAGGTGTGCGATAAGACATTTTGCGTACTTTTTTATTTATAATTTCTAAACAAAATCGTTCAGAATTCTGAAAATTCACTAAATTGTGCTTTGATATAAGCACTTCACTGAGATATTTTCAGAAAAAATTTATTATTTAAATGAAAAGTGGAAGTGAAAGTGAAAGAAAAAAGTTATGTTATCGCACCCTTACTACTAATGGAAAATATCGCGGTACGCTTATCAGCAGTTGCTAACGTTGTTAATGTTAAATTTTGATAATATTAAAGCACAAATGTAGTCCAGTATGTCATGTGTCTCGATGCGTGGTCAATCGAATTTAAAAAGTTCTATGGGCGATTCCAAAAAATCCGATCCGATCTTGCCCTTTTTGAATGTCGGATTTTTTGACATACGACACGCGGTCGGTCTATTCGAAAAAATCCAATCCCATCTCGTGCACGTCGAATGTCGGTTTTCCGACTATTTTTCACGACATTCGAATTTTTTTGAATATGGTAGATCAGCCGCGTGTCGAATGCCAAAAAATCCAACAATCGGCAACGGCAAGATCGGATTAGATTTTTTCGAATCGATCGGCCGCCCGTCGAATGTCAAAAAATCCGACATTTACGATCGGCCCATAATACTTTTCAAATTCGATTGACCACGCGTCAAATATCGAATATTCTAAACCAATGCATGCAGCTCTAGTGACACATGATGAAAAGGTGATTAGATTTTGCAATATTTTATTCACACTAGAATACATTTGCGCGATAGCATTACTTTTTTACTAGTTATTTCACTCCCACTTTATCACAATTCACGTGAGTTGTCTATTTTTTGGACATTTTAATTGTAACAATAATTGAAAAAAAAATTTCGAAAAAGAGTAGTCAATCGGAAAATTCAATAATAAAAAAATTTGAAGCAAAATAAAATACATCTGGATGACACGAAGATAAAAAAAATTGATACTAATTGGGAGTTCTGTTCCGAGCATAAGATCAAAAAGTTTTACTTTAAGTTACTATAATTATGGTTATCATTAACCTAAAGACTATTAGGAGCATTAGGCTAGGTTTGAAAATGAATATATTTTGTTCTAGTTAACATAGTACTTTTCTTTCTTAAGATAAGTTTATTCTTTTCATTTTATTTTTACTTTGAGATATGTCAGCTGCTCTTGTAACATATGTCACTAGAAAACCCTGGAAAGGTTTGTTCAATTAGGTTTTTCATATCACCGTGTATAAAGACATTCAATTTTTCAGTCGAGTCCAGTTTCCTTTATTGTATAATCGATTTTTTCTTACAGTCTACGTACGTAGTTATGGGAAATTGCCAAGATGTTGACTACTTTAAGTCCCAGTTATTTTGTCATTTTCCACTTTTCCTTTAAATAATACATTTTTGATGAAAATATCTTCGTAAAGTGCTTATATCAAAGAACATTTTAGTGAATTTTAAAATTTACGGACGACTTCGTTTATAAACTATAAATAAAGAAGGATGCAAAATGTCTTGTTACACACCTGTACCAAACTACAAATTCAAAATACAAAAGTGCTAAATAATATTTACACAATTTTTTTAATGTTTTAGATTCACAGATATCACTTATATTGAGTTAAAAGAGGTGAAAATCAGGAATTACTTAAGAAAAATCTCTAAATAATACTTACACGATTTTCTACTCAAAAGTACATTGAAGGACCTCTAAATATTTTTTTGAAATGAACATGTGGTTCCATGATGGCTACCAGAAAATTGAAATAATATTTTTGTGGACCACCCTATCACTCACCTGTGAAAATAACGTCATCGTTACAAAAATATAAGAATTTATAATTAAAAACATTCATTTGAACTTGAAAGAAACCTTTTAGAAAAACTTGAAGTAATTTCCAATATAAATTCATATTCAATTCTAGGTATAATGTCGAAATACGTACTCGATTTTTGTCGGATTGGATTCAAAATTTCAATCTGATGTAGTAAAGTTGAATGTCAGACTTTTTGACATTCGACGAGCACTCGATCAAATTCGAAAAAATTCGATGCACAATGACAACAAATGTAGTTCAGTGTGAATAAAATATCACAAAAGCTAATAACCTTTTCATCATGTTTCACTAGAGCTGCATGCATTGGCTTAGAGTATTCAATATTGGACGCATTGTCAATTGAATTTAAAGATTTCGATCGCCCGGGCGTCGAATGTCGTGAAATTGATGTTCGACGCGCGCCAGAAGGGATCAGATTTTTTCAAATCGATCGGCCGCGCGTCAAATGTCGAAAAATCCGACACTCGACAAGAGCAAGATCGGATCGGATTTTTTCGAATCAATCGGCCGCCCGTCGAATGTCCAAAGAGCCGAAATTCGATTCACGTCAAAATCGCTTTAAAATCGAACTGGATAATTTTGCACACGTTTACTATAGGTTTCAAAAATGGTGACTTCTCTACAAAAGTTAGATTCAGTCAGTGAAAAAAAAATCGCTCAAGAATGAAACGAACTTCACTGCAAAAGTCATTTTATTGGACACAAATTCTCTATTCATGGTTCACCAGAGGTTAATCATAAAAAAGTTACGGTTGGATGAAGGTACAAAAACACGGTCAACAACGCAAATTTCACGACAGAGAAGTTTGACTTGCTCTATTTTGTTGAAAAATGACTAAAAACGAGTCAAACAAATTAGGTGACTACCTCAACATTTTCTTTAAAGGTAAGTATCATGAAAATTTAAAAATTTTAATAATTTTAGCTGACAGAGTTAATTATAGAGAAGGATACAATCTCAGCTTCAAATTGTGATAGAAAGCTCTGCTAAATCTTGAGATAATTAAAAAAAATAAAATAATTCAATGATAAGAGAAATAAAGTTTTGAAGCAATTACATAACTGCTTATTATCAATTATTTCTTCTATGTATTTTTCTGTCACTTCAGAGCGTCAAGTGTGACTGATACCGTCAATGGAATCCCAACCATATTCGTCTGGTCCAGCTCGATCCAGGGTCCCCATTCAGTACCTCTTCCAGATGCCTGAAAATTATGGGTGCAACGTTAGAACTACGAAAGGCGTTGAAAATATTTCTGTTCGTTATTAGGAAAATGGTAGCTGAAGAAATTAATTTTTTTTTATTGCAGTTTGTTATTGTAAACATTTACCTCAATTTTCTTACTTATTTTTGAATCAAATGCATATTTTTCTTCAGGAAATTACAAATATGTATTAAAACTAACAGCTTAATGAAAGGGTGGGCCGAAAGAACCAAATAGATAAATCGAGGACAGAAAAATATTTAGAAATCGGTTAATATTTGAATCCTTGAGCCTTTTTGAGCCTTTTATTTATATAAAAATGTCAACTTTAAGAATGATCTATTTTGAAGATAATTTCAATTAGGAATCTTCCTCAATGATAAGAATTGAAATAAAAAATATTCGTGTTTGGGAAAGAATGAAGTTAAAATTAAACTATGGATTAGGAAATTAGAGAATTTTCAAGAAGTCAAATTAACATAAAAAAAACTAGAATCAGAGTTTAATTACTTTCATCTTATGCGATCATTCTTGTTCAATGATATTTTTTCCCTTTCTCTAGTAGTTTCTTCTTTTTCTGGAATGGAGCTGTCAACCCCAGGCGGATAAGTTATGCATGGTGGAAAAAATTATGTATAATTTTCATTTGTTTTGTACATTATTTGAACAAAACAAATAAAAATTATACATAATTTTTTTACCATGCGTAACTTTTCTGCTTGGGAACGTGAAATTCATTTTCCCAAGTGAATATCCGTTACGTTAAGTAAATGACCGTTACAATAAAGTTTGTTTCGATCTTAAGCGATTTTTTTTCACTGACTTAATCTAACCTTTGTAGAGAGGTCGACATTTTCAAAACCTGTAGTAATTCATATTATATAGATGTTTCTGATGATAAGACTTCATTTCCACGTATCAAACTTTCCAGATCAATAAAAAAATGAGCATCCATACGAGTCTTAAACTTTTTTGACTCCATATGGATACCTTCCAGTGTCCTAACGTATAATTTCTTTCACTTATGTCTATATTGGAATTAAAAAAATAGCCATGCACTATAAACGTGGAATAGTTAAGCTATTTTGACAAGACAAATGAATTTAGGATCATTTATTTTTCCACGTTGGATTAAAATTAATTTTAAAATCACCTATATATATTAAGCTAAAGAAAAACAAGCCACTGAAGCCCAAAATCATGATACGGTTTTCCCGCTTTTATCTTTATAACTCTATATCCGTGATTCAATATCCGTTTCCCAATCCTTTTCCATCTGTGAGTGAATTTGCATTGCATCGGTAACCTTTCAGGATATAAATTCGATTCACTTTAATCGCATTTCAATTCCTTCACATATCTACGCTGGATTTTAGCTTGAACTGCCGAGCTTTTATAAATAAATTTTGTCGGTCCGAATAAACCTTTTTTTATTTGCTGGGCACACAGCTCCAGAAATAAAGAATCTGTTTCCTATACATATATGTATTATTAATATTTAACAAAAAATTTCAGAACGCTTCAATTAGTGGCGCTGATAGATCGCATATTCCGAAGCATATTCACTGGTATCACTGACACATAGTAGAATGTAGTTGTTTATGTTACGCACATACTTAATATACAAAAGTAAAAAATTCTCTCTACATATATCGAAATTAGGAAACGTTCATATAATACGTAACACGTTTTTCGTTTCTTTATATCGTTGTGTCCTTTTCAATTTTACGGCAATTTTATTCTCGTCTTTATTCAAACAAAAGAAAAATGCGTTACGTAATATATGAACGATCCCTTATGTGTTTGAGAAAAAGTTTTCAATCACATGAAATTATTGAAATGTGGAATCAGTGTCATACAGGTACCAAAATAATCACTGGACAAGAGTTTAAATTCCATCAAAATACCCTTATGTTAGGTAATTATCTAAAAGACGTGCAAAATTTCACGGACCAATTTTCTCCATGCAATGATAAAATTATTGTATAGAACTCCATAATATTGTATTTCGTATAGGAAGCATCAGGAATTACATTATCTTTTTGGAATCTTTATTATACTTTTAAGTGTACCTAAAATTAGTCCTGGATTAAATCTTTGCTTCACATGAGTCCATTAATCTTTTCGTGCTCCTTCAATACCTCTGCCCCGCAAGCTTTTCTTTTATCTGTTTTTCCCTCTGTTTCCTGTTTTTTTCTACCACACTGAACCTGCAAAAACATGGCACTGTCGAGTGATTCACTCGTCGTGCAATTATATATTTATATCACGCGAAAAAATTCCAGTGCTTCCTCCGGATTTCAACTAAAGAAGAACCTCTCGACGGAACGGCGGATGCTTCCGCATATCAGATTCGCTCTGACAGGCGCCGAGGAAAAGGAAAATTAGGGAGTTAATTAGAATCTTTTACGAGCATCCAACGGAGGCACCCAAGACAAAGCCCAAAGTGGACTGTGAGACGTTAATGCGTCGAGAAAAATTATTTCGCAAAAGCTCCTGTATAATGGTATCTGAGTTCATCGTTCGAGGAAGATCTCTCGTGGACTTCTTTTTAATCATATACGAATGCGAGATAATTATTATCCTGTATAAGATACAAATTGCAATGGAAGATATTTTAAGATGCTGAAAACACATCTATGCCATACTAAATAAAAAACTAGGAGTAAATTGGTACTCCTTTTGGTAAAAATGCTTCTGCACCTTCATGCGTTTTCTGTAATTGAATATCTTGAATTTTAGAATAAGAGCGACAACATGCCCAAATTCCAAATAAACGGACACAAATAATTAAAAGCATCCCGAGAAAAAATCATAAATTTGGGAATGATCAGTCATTGACTTTTTGATATATCAAAAATATATAGCAAAAGAGACAATCTCATTTTTCACATAGGGGAGAGTGACCATTTCTGGGTCGTTGTAGAGAGTGGATATTTTCATTTTTTTGAGAAACCAGTAAAGCAATTCGTTTTGAGGTACATGAATGAACATAAAATTCATGCGAACACGCTGCTTCTTAAAACTTGAGTCATCCAAATACATTAGTAGAAGATAGAAATGAAAAAACTGTTATTGAGATAATGCTGAAAAAATTTAACTTCAGTAAGTATTTGCACAGAAATTAGCAGTTTTAATAATATGCATACTTATGATAAATATTGCTTAGTGTCGCAGCGAGAACATTCAATGACATACAGAATGTTTACAATTTCATAAATAAATAACTATAATAAATCAGTTTCTTATAAGTGGCATTTGGTCAACACTAGGTACTACCCACTAGGTCGAGCAATTTCCGTATTAACTTGTATTTAATAATAATAATAATAATAATAACAATTAGATCGTTATCGCTAAGTAAAAGTAAGACACAGCATTATATTGGAACCGCGTATCATTTCATATAATATAGATTGTGATGTGAAGGAGTTGTTGGCGAGGGGTATTCGCTCTTCAAAAAAGCTTACTGTATAATCCCTATTACACCTTTTATGTAAATATTACACAAGTATTACGTGGTTATTACGGCGATAAATTGAAAAGTGTTACAGCAATTGAATTCACTAAAATACTGGAATAGGCCAATTTCAGGGAAAAAAAGTTGAAATTTTATAATTTATAATTATAATTAACATTAGAAAGGCCGAAAGCGTCGTAAATCCTCGAAAGACTAAGGGGTCAAATTTGACCCCTTATCCGTTTTCGATATAAATCAGTAATATTGACGTATTTCACGTAACATTTTGTACTTTCTGATATCCTTGATTTCTATACACGTATTTTTGTCTGTATTAAACAAAAATTTTAAGGTACAGTCACAATCAAAAGTGAACGAAACACAAGGCTACATTTTTTTACTTTCTTCTAGTAATTTCTTTACAATGACAGATCGTTTCTTGTAGTTTTTCACCCGCTGAATCCGAATCAAGCACTGAAAATGTGTCATCACGTCAGTATTTTGTGTAAAAAAAACCCTCAAAAACCTAAGAATGAAATCTTTGGCCATTTTCGAAAATCGCACATTGTAAAAAGAAGTATTATTCTGAGCCTAGTTTTCGATATTAAAATAGTACCCCAAAAAATAGTCCCACTCCAATTTGACGCACGATGAATAAAATTCATTACTACTTTCTAAGCTTAAGGTATTATGATCACCCTGAATTTCGGCGCAAACCAAAACGTTAGCTGCTAAGTTCAAGATATCCCCAATTTCTTGAATTGTGGCAACGCTGTCGTGCG
>JAUMHM010000050.1:19732645-19757131 GCA_032362435.1 Melikaiella ostensackeni | reverse complement strand
TGCAATTTCAATAAAAAATGTCTTACACCTGAAAAAAATGTGGGAACCTTACTTTTTACTTGCCCCTCGTACATTTTGCTATTGGAAATCATCAATTTAAAATAAAAAGCTTTACTCACATTCCGGAGTATACTTTGATGGCTACAGTTTGCAAATTTTTAGTGTTACAGGCAGAAGGAATGAAAAGGAAATGGGTTTTATGGGAATGGCGCACAAAAAAAGGAAAAAAGGTACGCAACATGAATATTTCAATAAATTTAAGATTTGAATCTTTAAAATTTTATACGGTTTGGTTAACTGATTTCAATTTCAGGAACTTGAAGGAAGATTGACAAATGTTCTTTTTTTGATAATCGTCAAATTTAAACACTGTAGACTATTAAATTTGAAAAGCCTCTTATATGAGATTTTTCTTGTTCAAATAATTCACATTTCAAAATTGAAAAACATAGCTAGCTGAAGCATAAATTCAAAGCTTTTCAAAAATTGAAGTTTAAATACTTGGCGAATGGTCTTCTGAAACAGTCCGAAAGGCTCTGGGACTATGGGTCCGTGGTTAACTGCGCTTACCTCTTGGACTGCAGCAAGCACCCTATAAACTCCCGGGTCCTCCAGGTGACTCTTAAGCCTCGCGTCAAGTTTCATCCTAGCAGCAATCACCAGAGGAAAAATTATAACCCTTCTCAATTGTCTCAAGCTCATAACTTCACAAAAAAAAGTTTTGATTGCACGTTGGTCTTGTTTTTAGTTTTGTCTCCATTTAAGCCAACGACTTGAATTAATTCCCAAAATTGTCTCAAAAGTAGTCCATAATGGCCTTTAACGTAAACTAAAACATAATTTTGGCTACCTTTGAGTAAATTTCCTTGAAACAAGCCTCAACTGCCTACAGTCGCTATGCTTCTGGATATTGGTCGAATAATCCTTTCGGATGTTTCTGACAAGGGAAACTGTCACGTCGATGATTTTGACGTACTGTGGCCGCTTATCAAGCATCACAATTTCCGGCCTATTGTGAACAATAGTTTGGTCTGTTAGGATAGTCCTGCCTCAGTATAGGCTTTAGTTCTCGCTTTTGAGGATCAACGCTGAAACGTACTTGCAGAAATGCATCTATTCTTTCAGAAGATTCAGGATGAAAGCAATCTGCTGGTGCACCAACCGATTGATGAAAAATGATGTTTCTGATATCATAAATGTATGTTCCCAGCAACATCATTGTGTTTGTGGGTATACTTGTTATGAGTTAACTTTCTGCAGCCATCAATAATATAATACAACAAAACCCATCGTTTCCAGAAAGTGTTCGACTCTCCGTTGTCATGCAACAACAGACTTTCTTTTTCATTCCAGGGCAATGTTCTCTGGATAGGGAGCCTCGATGTTACTGACAATCAGAGTAGCAAGATGCAGAGGTATGCAGTTGTCATCTCCCTTACTGATGGCGTTGAAGAGTTGGATATCTCACTTGATATTGAAATAGGCGGTCAACTTTGTGTTTGCGATACACACAGTTAACGGACATCCAGCGCGCCTTTGCCGCCCCCGCAACTTTGTAAGACTGTCTTCCCTGGCCGAATTTTTGTGATGCATTCTGTATTTCGTCATCTGATCACGAGGGATTCTGTTTAAGTGTGTTCTGATAGCACCTAGCTATGGAACCGCGCACATGCTCAAGGGACTTATACCAAAAGTTGTGCACGATATCCATGCAAGTCAATCACCATTTTTTCACCCTGTTCAGCACTCCAGACAAGTCATAAGTTGTGATGTTGACAACCTGTATTTTCTATTGAAACTTGTCTCGTCATTTGATGTTGTGGATGGAATATTGCATGAACGAAGTGACGAGTCAGCTTCTGAGTTTTGTTACCTCGCCTATATTGCGTCACCCTTCTTTCGCTTGCATCTTATTTTGCTGATCTCGCCCTCAATAACTCTCCTCTTCTATGGCGGATCATTTCTACCCCTCCAGCGGGCGGTGTTATTGTCTTGAAGTAAATTTTTTAATCCATGTGTCCTGACTATGGCAACTGCTGCGCAGTATACAAGAGTCTGTGTCTGTGTAATAGGTGTTGAATCAGGTACGATTCCAATATCTAGGTGTTAAGGTGGCCCGCCAATGCTAGTAGCGACTTAGTGACCGGAAGTTTTGTCAGAAAGTGTCTTGCAGTCAGTTCAGTCAGTTCGTATTTCGTCGTTGTTGTGCCCAAAAGTGGCGTTGTTCTGCCTTCTGTACTTCCACAAGAACATCAACTTTGCCAGTCTTAGCGCCTCGGCCTACACCCTTAGCAATCTCCTCTATAGCCGAAGTATCTGGAGGTTCACCACTTGAGGTGTCTGGATGGTATGCTTACTTTCTTATGGTCTCAATTCCCACCTCAGACAGCAGTCCATGAACAAAGATTAATCGTTTTTCGCCTCCCGGATGAAAATCTGGATACAAGAACTTCGGTAGATCCTGCACATGTTCCTGTACAGGTTCGCGCACATGATCCCGTACAAGAAATCTTGATGCTTTCTTTACAGGAATTTTGCGAAAAAAACTGTTCATATCCCCGTAAATAAACCTGCATGCAAGTGAACCCTTGAAATATCCTGTACAGGCTCTTTAGTGGAGTGAATTAAGGCGCAGAATCATGTACAGGAACTTGTACAGGATCCTGTGCATGGACCTGCAGAATAACCAATTCCCTAGGGCTAGCTAGCGGCTTGGCTCTCTCGCTAGCGATTCGGATCTTCGAAGGTTTTTGTATAGAAACCCGCGCCTTGATCTACTTCGTGGAGGAATCTGTAAACAGGACGGGATCCTCCAAAAAGTTACTTTGCAGGATCTCCGACAGTTTTCTTCGCCAAATTTCTGTACAGAAAACTTTAAATTTTCCTGCAAGGACTCATGTGCGCGAACGTGTACTGGATCATATGCATGATCCTCTAAAGTTTCTGTACAGCGATTTCCAGCTGGGCTGCTACGTCCTGTTCGTTAACTGACTCGCTCCACCACGTGGGGATACGAATTTTAAAAATCGACGGTGTTCTCGTCTCACCGATTCACCACTTTTCTCAGCCTGAAAGTAAGCACGAACAACAAATTTATTTAGATTCTTTGTCCACTTCATCCTGCTCCCAGTTTCTTGACATGGAGAAGAGATTGTTGGATATAATAGCACCAACTGTCTGAAGTAGGTTAGTTCTTTTGATCTGTCACATATTTCCATACAATGCTTATAAGAAGACCCCTTTCTCTTCTGTCGGCTGTATCGTATCTTTCATTGCTTCGTAATAGGAGCTGATCACCGATTCAGCGCATTAGGTTAAGCAAAGGAAGCGATCCAGTGGTACTCTCCTAGAAGTGTTTGTTGGGAGCTCCCAAACGAAGCATCCTCCACGAGTGCAGCCGATGGTCTACTGCTTGCTACTTACGACTAATATTTTACCAAGACAGCGGCTCTTTCGAGCGTTCTGGTGAGATCTACCTGTTCATCACGTAGCTCGCCATCACCACCGTCCCACATGATGTAGCCCCAGCGGCAGCTTAAGGGCGACCTACCACGACGCCAGCACGAGAACACCTTCGGAGGATATTACTATTATTGGTTCACCTCCTCCCACAGGTACTCATAATCTTGTACTTCGCTATTAAACACGGCCGCGAACGTGGCAAGTGCTTGGTAGATCCGCTGGCGTGAGTCGCTGTTTTCAGGTTCATCTTGCTTACACATTCGTCAAATTCTCCCTTATGCTAATACGTGAAGGAGTACTTGATAATGAAACATTGCTTTTGCATTCATCGGAGATGAGGATTGGCCCAGGGATTCGACAATATCCGTTTTCGCTAGGCTTATTCCTCCTACTTTCAATCATCACATTCATTAAAGAGCCTGTTCATAGGAATGCGACATTCACACTGGAGACCCCTTTTATAAGAATGCACTCATTCATATCCAATTGGTTTTTCATCACCAGACACAGACTTCGTTAAATGGCTGTGAGTTGAAGGTATTAAGAGTTCATAACGATGTTTGCAACTTCTTGCGATGGTATACTGCACTGTTGATATTAATATTTCGTTCTTGCCCCATAATGTTTCAGTCGCCTGCTTTCTAATCGTCTAAGAAGTTCCTTATAATCTGACAGATGTTAAACCAAACTGCTTTTCAAGCTGCTGCCAGTTCCCTATCGACTCCAAGTGTTTCAGATGTTCAGCGCATCTTGCGTGCATATTGCCTGTAGCCAAAATCACAGTAGGATGAATGGATTCATGTTTCACGTCCTGCCATATTGTCTTCATTTCATGCCTTTTCTCGCTATACTTATGGATCTTGGCTGAATAGCTTGCTCATAAATTTCAGTTGAGTGGACAAGCAATGTTGATGATGTAAATTTTTCTTCCTTTTTTCTCAGGCATCAAAAACTATTGATATATAATGCCAACTACATGACTATGTCTATGCGCGTACTCTCTATGAACCATTACGCAACAACCTTGAGTTTGGGAGCCTATAGTCTCATCCACTATTGCTTGTGTTAATGCCTCAATGTTCCCAGGGTGGATAATCCTAATAACATGGCATATCAGGTTCCTGGTTCTATTTCCTTGCTCATATTGAGTCAATCGACCCAATCTGCTCCTTACTTTGCTGACATCCATATTCAACCTGATTTTTGATGGTGGAACTCGATCCCATCCTTGTTCAAAGACTGAATTTATAGCTCTAGTTCTACGGCCCAATGTTCTAACGACTGCCACGGCTGCACGATACACAAGGATTTACACCTGTAACGCAGTTTCTTCCATTCAAATGCATAGGCAAAACCTTTTTGTTTAGCCACCCTATAAGTGCATGCAGATCCTTGGTGATGTACATCTTTTGCATAGAATACCTTTGTGATGGTTCTGCATCTCTGAACTCTAGTGACGCATGATCAAAATTCCTTTCAAGGTGCTACAGTTTTTCAGGAATTTTGTTGTTTACATCAACGGGAACGTTAATGTCCGGATGTGGTTCTAGTGGACACGGTACTTGATCTTCATTAACCCTAGCATCTATGGCTTCGGCTTTAATCAGCTTTTCGCTATCCACACTTCCAGGTATATCAGGCGATCTGCTTCTGGAAGATGTGGTGGTACGGGATCATTATGAGGTGGCGCAGAAACATCGATAACACTATAATGTTATATTGCTTTGCCGATCTTCACTTCACCTTGTAGTGCAGTTTCCTCTAGCGGATGTTCATTATCGACGTTTTTGCCTACATCCTCATACACCCTCCAGTTTAATATCCACAGCTTAGTCTTCTGAGATAAATAGATTTTGCCTGATGCCCATAACCTTAGCGATAAGATCTCTTACTGAAACTTTCCGTATATGAGGATACTTTGCAGCAAGCTTTATCCTGAAATTGCATCCCTTTTCGCGTTTAGTTTCAAACGTCGCCATTTCGTAATGGAAATGCATCAAGTTGTCGCTAACGCTAGCCAATGCATCCTCAGCAGGCACAGTTGATGTTCCACTGTTTACCGTTTATCGCAGATGTATTTGCTGGCCAACTTGTTGGTTGGTGAGATCTGCCTAACCATCATGCAGCTCAACATCACCACCGTTCCGAATGCTGTAGCCCAACGGCGGCTCCAGTGGCGCCCCGACAATCCACGAGAAGCGACCATAGTTTAAATATACTTCTTACTTACTTGCATACTGTTGGTGATTTTTCACTCTTAAGGGTAGTATTTTTGTAGACTGTAGGCGACATTGTTTAAATCTTGACAAAATTAGATGATTATTTTACAGAAAATTAAAGAATTTTTTCCTAGTGTTCCATTCCTTTTTTTGACAATTCTATTTTTGTCTAACTCTGTTCTATCAATCTTTCTTTCAAATGTACGCTAATATCTCTATGTCTTATATAATTCCTACTATAATAATAATTATTAAAACTCATTTTTAGTCATGTCGGTGAACCAAAACGTTCCACTTTAATGATTCGCATGACCCTAAAGTGCGAAACTCAATGCATCTTGTAATACAAGATTCTAACCTCGCACTACCTAAGCTTCTAAAGAAGATAGCTGTACAATAACTCAGACTTGAACCAATGTAGAGTGAAGTTTTTTCTCGAATAAGGATATTGACCGGAAGGCTTCTAATGGGAATTGAATGAGTCCTCAAACGTCATTCGATGATTGTGCGAAGCTGCAGTGAATACTCTCCTTTAAGACCTCAAGCTGTTGCTAAGGGATTGATGGGGTTGCCATGGCGACTTCTAAGGGCCTATTGTTGCACCCCCCGACCCCATATCTACATAGCATATTTATTTGCATGCAATGCAGGTACGTGTGTCTTGTTCGTACACGCACGCTACGCATCTTGGTTGCGTCATGCGTGTGCGCTCTAAAGCACATGCGTCGTGTATTTATGCATCTATGCCAGTGGTACCAAACCCCATCGCATCGGGGCAACGTCCTGAGTGTTGAAGACGAAGGAATGAGAATGCATAGAGAGGTAATACCCGAAGGAGAAACGCGAACGAGGGTAAAATGAGGGTTCACCCCACGTTCCTGGATACCGCGGTGAGTCACTCGTGGGAAATCCGTGCACTGATTACTATACTCTTTACTGAAACCATGTCGCGGTCATTCCCGAGAAACAAAAGAAAATTTCCATATGCAGCTCTGCTTATGCAGTTGAACAGGCTGAAGATGCTTGTTACCGTTCGATAAAAATTCTCCATTTAATAGCTACTTCGGAACCTTTATTTTGACTGCATGTCGTAAATAAGAACATAGCAAAAATAGACATGTAATTTTTGTTGCAAGTGTTTCTCAAGTCGGTGACGCTCGATTTTTTCGCATCGGAAGAAAAGGAGATACAATAAGTTGACATCCAATGTTGTGGGTAAATTTTACCGCATGAAGATAATTTTTGTTGCAGATAGATAGTACACTGAAATCGGAGTAAAGATTACACCTTTTTTCACGATCACTAACAAAAACACGTTATATGTCACAACTTATATATAATAATTATATGTAAAGAAACAAATTTTCTGCTTGTTTTTCTCTCTGTCTACTCCTACAGAACTTTTGAAGGCGTTTAACGATCTTAATGTGATCAGAAGAAACCAAGTGTAGTTTTTTCCCTAATTTCAGTGTAGAATCCACTTGCAACAAAAATTATGTTTAGCTGGTCAAAATTTACCCAGAACATTGGGCAATGTTGCTGTATCAACTTGCTGTATCTTCTGTGATTTCGAAGCGAAAAAATCAAACTTTTCCACTCGAAAACTATACCTGTACGCAACATTTACACTGTAGTCGTCTGTAGACACGATGACTATCGAAAGAAGTAACGGATTGGATTGTGCTTTGGCACACTTTTTTAAGGCCCAAAAAGAAATATCATGTTCGCTAACTAGTCAACTTCGACCAACAATTGTGCTTATACCTATAAAAAATGTTACTGAAAAATCGAAAATTTAAATTTTC
Source organism: Melikaiella ostensackeni (assembly GCA_032362435.1). Lineage (NCBI taxonomy): Eukaryota > Metazoa > Arthropoda > Insecta > Hymenoptera > Cynipidae > Melikaiella > Melikaiella ostensackeni. The sequence continues at coordinate 19,749,645 of JAUMHM010000050.1, read as the reverse complement.
AACCAAACCACGCCAGATACGGAAATAAGTCCACAGAAGAAATTGTTGCTTTGTATAATACGCATAAAATTGCCTACAACTATTTTTGATAGAACTCACTGTCTTTCTATTAATCGTGAAAAATACTATTAAAACATCGAGAATTGAAATTTTGAGAAAAGCGACACGAGGTATGAAGAGAAGTCCATTAAACGAATTGTTGCCCTTGGGAGACGTATGAAATTGGCGTTCAACATTTTTAGATATAGTATCGGCCAGAATTTTCAGTCCACTGAAAAAGAAGTATTTTTGATAAATAGGAACCGAGCTAACGTGTGAGAAAGGCCAACCAATTTTATGATTTTTGCAAATTTCCATTATCCAACTTTAGCTCTCTGCATGCTCTAATTGGGGTTGAAGAAAAAATTGAAATTCACAAACTTAGAATAATCAGAATATTTCAATATTCCAATTCAGAATATTAAAAATATTTAGATAATGTAAGAAATCAGTTTAGTATAGTCCAGTTTATTGAAAAAATAAAGAGCTATTATCCAATTACATGGAGGTGGTGTACATCGAGTTGTGTAGAGTTTCATGTGCCTAAATTCAGCAGTCAGTCTGACACGAACCATCGCACCATGCCAAAACAGTATACTCTTCTCTCCTTCTTTAATACGCTATATTTCATATTTACTCTGTTTTGCTTACATGTTAGAATAGTCTAGAAAAGACGAGAGAATTTCAGAATATTGCAAAATTTTTTGAGAATTTTCTCAATAAGAGATGTTTAATCAAATCTAAATCATTCTAGAATATAACAGAGTACAATTGAGAGGCCACCAACGAAAAGGGCTTATAACCGAAATCGAGCGCATAACTATTGACCGTCAGGCTGCTTTCAAAACGAAGAACAAAAAAGATGCACCATGAAATTCTCTACAAGCATGAATGTTCAAAATCCAAATTCTAGATATGTTTTGAAAACAGATGAACGGTCAGTGGTTTTACGCTCGATTTATGCTATAAGCCCTTTTCGTTGGCGGACCCTTAATTGCTGTATCTTCTTCTCGTGTAACCTCCCATAATTATTAACTAGAAGGCAAGAGCGCAACATTCCCTTTAAAAAACTGCACCCCACGTAATAAGGACCACTTAAAGTAACTTGACAACATGTCTCCTCAAAGCTCTAGTAATTTCGTACATTTTTAAATGGTATTTAAAGAAAACATGAAACCTTTTAACCCAGAAATCGAAATGCCCAGAGCTCTCTTGACTAACGGAAGAGAGCGTATAGGTAAATGAGAATGAAAAGGTGAATAAAGAGGAGGTGGAGGATTGAGGAGTAAAAAATGAGAAGAAAAGATACGCACATGCATGCGTGTTGGATAAGCTCGCACGCACTTTCATCCCGCGTAATTAAAACCACCTTCAACTAGGGAGAGGGACTGTATGGATAATGACTACAGCGATCCACGCTCGCAAGTTATTACCCAGTAATGACGATGGCGTTGTCACTGAGAATTCTGTATTCGAGATGTATTGTATGGCGCCTACCAATTTTGTAATTTTCAGTCTGACATATAGAAAATGGGCCGAATTGAGTAGTTAAATGTTTAAATTCATAATATTTCAAGCATTGGAGGAAGAACCATTTCTGTGATTTATTGGTAATTTATGGTAATTTATCAGTAATTTATGGTAACTTATCGCTTCGGGTTGGTCCGATCACTATTCACTACCCACAATCAGTTTGTCAAATGACAATTCATGATGCCAAAAGTGAGGTTATAATTCCGGCACTCTAGGAAAGTAATTTTGGATCGAAAAGCACTTTTTCAACACTTTTTCGGAACTGGCCCCTTAATGTACACTATACATGCTTCGAAACGCGAACATTCCGTGCATGTGTTACAAAAAATATAAGATGAGACCAATACAATTTAAATATATTAACACACTGATTGCGAGCAATTTTCAATAAAAAAAATTCAGTGGTCCATATCACTTTTTTACGGAAATTATTTAACTAATTAATTAGAAGTAGAAGATATATTTACACAACTTTGTCGAGAAAGGGATAGTGCTGAGAATTTGCAAGCAAGTCGGTAAAATAACGCGAGTGCTGACTTTATGTGTACCAAAGAATTTTGAAACTTGCTATTTCCGTCAAAGTATTACAGGAAAGGGTATCATTACATTACGAATTCGTGCTATATCTTTGAGCTGGAGGGTACGAGATAAGTAAACACACGTGAAAACAGGGGACTCGGCAGGCGTACTTTTACGAGACTTGATGAAGCAGGGTCGCAGCTAAAACATGAAAATTCGGTAGTTTCAGTCTAGTAACAAGATAAGTTTCTTTCTTGTTTCGCAGATGAAATTTACATGTCATTACAAAGTTTAAGAAAGAATTACGAAATTTGAATGTAAAATGAAGTATCTAGGTAAATAATAAAAGTGCAAGCTAAAATTATAGAACACATTCTCTAAAGACATATTTCTTTTCATAATCTTATAACAGTAATCTATGTAAATTGTTACTTTCGCTCAACCGAATGCGTTTAATATTTTGCGTCTATAATTTTGAACAAAAACTCAAAGATTGTTTATTTGAATAATAAGAAAGTAATTGGTGGGGGAGTGTATTGACTCTCAATAAGTGGCAGTCCATAAACTAAGTAATGTTACGAGCTTAGATAACGTTTAGTACGTTTGCTGATGATAAATTTTTACAAAGTTTGCGAATTTCACGAAAGATGGCCCTGCAACGGCACCGTTCAATAGTCACTTAATGAGTCTGAAAATCGCTTTCATATCTTAATATTTTTTATTTTTTCTTGGTTTATTACCGAAGCTTATAGTTTACCATACGGTCACGTAGACATATTGGCAACTAACGACAACGAATGGTTTAAGAAATGACTCACTTAGTCAGCAACCCCTTTGCAGTAAACCGAAAAGTTGGTTCCGAAAATCTTTCCACTTTTTATTTCCCCCTTTTAGAAAATAGCAAATTTTAATCGTTGAAAGAACAACACAAATTTCTATTCTGAATTAGTGAATTGATTTAATAAGTATTAAATTACAAAACCAAAAATTTTTTTCATTTGAACTGCATTGAAATTGAATGAAAATAAACAATTTAATACAAATTAAAGTTAATTCAAAATAAACAAAAATTGTTTTACGAAATTCTAAGGGAGAGTGCTTAAGACTAATATTACTTATTAATGGATAAACAAGCTGATTCAAAGTAAAATCTGTCCACGAATGGTTTCTCTCACATTTTATTGCCGTCCCTTCTTGTTCCAAAGAGACCCTTACCCCACTAACTGACTCCAACAAGGCCCGCTTTTCTGTCTGCGACATAAACTCTATGTGAAAACAATTTTCTCCCGCTATCGCGTTGCATAGGAGAACACACAGCATTGCCCAAACCGACAGTTTTCAATTAATTGTCAGTGAACCGTGACAAGTGAAGACGTTAAAATTCTTGCTTTTCTCCTCTATAGCTATAGTTTCTTAAAGAATTTTGAAAGGATTCTTTAACTACAATGAGGTCTTGATTATTCATTTTTCTTTACTACAATGTGATTTTAGATAAATTTTATTTTACAGAAATAATTTTTAATGAAAACAGAAAATACATTACGTTTTAATGAAAAATAAAGATAACATTTTTAACACAAAATTTTCCAACTGCGTTATTAACCAAAGAAAAACATTTTCTCACTGTAAATTTGCGTCCCTGCAAGAAATATGTAGATTTTCACAGATTTGATAAAATCTAGTGGTAAAGGCCACCATTGTGTGTCGAAACGTTTGAAACAATTGAATTTTATTCAAATTTACCTGATGAACATACAACCAACAACGAATATCAACATTCTCGAAGATATTATAAAGTAAACCTTGAAGGAATATTTTGTAATTTTGAAACGAGAACCCACATAGTTAAGCTGATCGTATCTGAACTTGCAGAAGTGACTCATTTCTCTTTCATTTTCCATAACCATAACTTTTGTTTCATTTTCAAAATGCATTTCTCTCGACTGGGAATGAACACTCGGATGGACAGTTTCACACTCAGAGTGTAATCATCAATGTATAAATTACGCTCCATATAAAAGGTAAGTTCATTAATTTTACAGTCGGAGGTGTAAGGATCTGCTTATTTATGTATATAACAATAACCCTCTGCTGGTAGTTTCCACAGGCATCTGGCAGAAATATGACTGCGGCCGAACGGTGCTCGTAACTTTTTCGCGAGGATTATAAAATTAACGCAGTCCTACTTCTACCCCTTTTCACCCACCCCCACTTTTCAAGCCCCAAGGATGGAGTACCGCAATAATCGTGAACGTCAAATTTAACGTTGCGCTCGCCCGATGCAATCCATTAGATATTGCTCGTAAAAAGACGTCCTATCTCGAGCGTTCATGCATACGTTCGCAGATACAACAGCGCGCACCTAGTGCAGTGGTCAGATTATTCTTTTATTTTCAGATATCTAGCCTTTAGGCGAATTAGTTTCCTAAAGCTTTTTTTCATATCTAGTGAATAACGGAAGAAGTGTCTACCCCACATTAGGGTGAATTGGAGAGTTAGAAATTTTATAATTCTTGGATCAATAATAATATAACAATTAAATAAAATAATAATTAAATATGAAGAAATTCAGGACGTCCGTATTGTCGATTTCGAAGGTTTAATTCATCTCATTGTTTAATATTTTGGCCTTTACACTTGATTGACATTTTACTAAGGGATTATTCACAAAATACATGATACTTTTTGTAGCCACTTTTGTACCCCTTCCCCCATCATGATAGGCCACACAGTGGGGCAAAATGACGAGAAAATGTTCAAAATACGAATCCGGCTAAAATTTTTAACCGATTGAAATTTTTTCTTCGAAAATTAAGGCTAACTAAATTCTTAAGAGATCCCTCGAAGCCGATTTAAAAAAAAATTATTGTTTACTTTATTTGTACACAAAGTTGGCAAAAATCGTAAAATTTAAGATATTGTTACTATAATAACACGCAATTAATTCAAAATGATTGATATTAGTGCTCAATCAATGAATAAACATTCGTGAAACATAACCTAATAGTTTATTATAAATAAATACATTGTTATCAACAATTGTATTGTTATAAACAATGGTAGGTGATTTTTGAATATAAAGAAATGCGCAGTTATTCACACTTATTTGTTTTTGCTCGAAGTATAAAAGCAAACATCAAAATTGGTTGCTTTCTCCCTTTGTAGTGAATTTTGAGCACCAAAAATGTGAAAGACGTTCGAAGAGTGATTTTGAAGATTGTTCGATTTTGACTAAGAGGAGGAAGATTTTGTCCATTCGGGAAACCTACTCAGAAACAGAAATTCGAGTCGCATTTCTCACAAACTTGAAATATTTAGGGAAGACTTCATTAGAAAAAAAATCCGTGAACTTCTGTGCGCCGATTCTGACGACCTAAGTATCTACTGGAGGGTGGAGAACTTATTTCATTTACTGCTAATGAATGTTTAGCTCTAATAGAAAATGCTTAACTTTCCAAGCATCAATTTGAGTGTATTCGTCTGCAAATGAGGTCAAAGAATGAGGACATATTGAAACCGTACAAAGAACTCTCTACGACAAGACAAGAATTCTGTCCTCCAGAATCAGCCATACATGTTACGGAGAAACGGGCTAAGATTGATTCACAACCTTTATTGAATCATACAGCATCACGTTTGCTTCAAATTCCGGAAATTATGTCTTTGACTAATTCTATTATCACCCCTAGGAATGTAATTAATTTAAGGATGATAATCAAATGGGGTTGTGATGAAGCCTCTAGTCAGAGTCAATGTAAACAAAAATTCGATGAGGACAGCATATCCGATGAAAGCATATTTATGTTATCTATCGTACCCTTATGCTTGGATGTCCAATCTCCGCTCGAGTCATCTGAAACATTTTCTCTCGAGTCTTCGGTACTTTGAAACAATCCTCGGCCAGGTTCTGTCAGGTATTGTCATTCGCTAATTTTGAAATACACAAAGGAAACAACCGATAAAACTATATTAGAAGTGAAATCAATGAAAAAAGAAATTGCTGCACTGTTACCAACAACCATTAAAATCAATATTTTCAAATTTTTTTGTACATCATAAAATGGTTTTCACTATGGTTGATGGAAAAGTGTGTCAAACAGTCTCTGAAACACCATCAGCTGCATCCTGCTTCATATGCAAAGAAAATCCTTCAGAAATAAACGATTTGAAAAATGTTCAGAAAAGACCTGTGCAGCCAGAAAATGACGAATTTGGAAAGTCTCCACTCTACGCACGTATACGCTTTATGGAGTGTCTTCTGCATAGAGCGTATCGTAAAGATTTCAAGAAAAGCTGGACGTCTCTACAGGATAAAGAAAAAAAGCTGATAGCTGAAAAAAAGAAGGCTATTCAAGAAAAGTTTGGAGAAAAAATGAGGTTAATTGTTGATCGTCCGAAGCAAGGCAGTGGCACATCCAATGATGGAAACACTTCGCGCAGATACTTTGAAGATCCAGAGCTGACAGCGAAAATCACAGGCATCAATCTTCAGCTTATAAAGAATTTTAGTACCATACTTCAGGTTTTAAATTGTGGAAAGGATATCCAACCAGGTAAGTTTGACTTGTATTGTTTAAAGACTGCCACACTGTATGTTAAACATTACAAATAGTTTTACATGCCGTCGTCAGTGCATAAGTTCCTGTTACATGGTGGAGACGTCATTCGATCAGCCCTTCTTCCTACGGCTCAGCTGACTGAAGAAGCGTAAGAAGCACGAAATAAAGATGTTCGTCGTATCAAAGAATTTCATACCAGAAAATTCAATCGAGTTGTCACTAACAAAGACTTGACTCACAAATTGTTTATCTCATCTGATCCAATCATAGCGAGTAAAAGAAATCTTGCAACAAAATCAGGATCAAAACTAGACCCAGGAGCTGTTATTAAAAAAAACTAAGATCTTTTTAATGTTTATCCTATAATAACACCAAACTGTGTTAATGTAATATTGGTAAGCCCAACAAAGCACGTGTAAAAAGAAATATCTCAAACACTCAAAAATTGCTCAAACGTGAGTTTTGCGAAGAAAATGTCGGGAAAGTGGGAATCAGGTCGCAAATTTTCAGCACGCAAGCACGTGCTAACCTAAATTGGATGACTAATTCATATATGGTCCATACAAAGTCGTATAAATAAAAATGTTGAAAAACTGGTGACCAGCTCTTCTTCTTCTTTTTCTTGATGCGATTTGTTCAGGCCCATATGGTCATTCCCACAGAACGTGTCATTTTATTATTTATAAATTCACACACACGCACAAACAACTTTTGAGAACGACCCATAAACATTTTTAAATTGACTTTTCGTTTGAAAACAGGGTGTCCACTCAAATTCTGGAAAAAAATTCTCTGAAAATTTCAAGAGTTTTCCAGGTATATTCAAATTCTTCCAGGTATCTCCAAATTTTTCCAGGTATGTACAATTTTTTAAAATGCGGATTCATTCAAGTATCGAGTATCGCATTTTTTCAAGCAAATCTGCCTCTACACCCCTTCAAAGCATTACATAATACCTGAAATCCCCTTTGAATATCCATCTGCGAATAGTTAAATTGTAATTAACTGAATTTATTTAAAAATCGGATAATTTCATATAATAAGAATGATTATACAATAAATACGCGAGTTTATTATAAATAATGTTTTTACCAGTCCTTAAATATAAACATCTAAATATGTTGAAATGGCACTTTTTACATTCTCATCATTTATGATTGAAAAGGTATTAGAATCGTCCGAAATTTAGCACCTACGTTCTTCAAAGGATTTCCATGTTTTGAAACCCCCTGAAGTCAAAAATCAAGTTTTGGCGACGGCTCCTGTCTGTCTGTGTCCATCCGTCCATCCGTCCGTTCGCCCGTAAACACGATAACTCCCGAAAAAATAAAGAGATCAGATTCGGCTCGGGTATATTTTTTTTGTGTCCTCACAGAAAGAACTAGTTCTTTAACCATCTCTTCTTGATCAACGATTCTAGTTCTATTCATCGGAAATGCAAGAAAATCGACATTTCAAGAGCAAAATCACTCTTGATTTTGGTTGTTAGGAAACGTTGATTTCCTTGCTTGAATCTATGAGAGATATTAAAACAACCCTTGGATGAATTTAATGACTTTTCCCGCTAGGACATGTTTCCCTTGTTCATTGCGAATCAATTTCCGAACCCAGTAGTATAATCAGAAAATCTCCCGTGATTTATCTTTTCAGGAAATGTCGATTCCCTTGTTTGAATCGTTAAACGACATTGAAACAACCCTTATAATAAATTCATCTACTTTTCTCGCTGGGATATGTTTACCTTCTTTATTGTGATTTAATTTCTGATCCCAATAGTATAATTCAAGAATCTCCCGTGATTTTGGTTGTTAAGGGATGTCGATTTCCTTTCTTGAATATTTAAGAAACGTCAAAATAACTCTCAAAATGAATTAAACGACTTTCTCTGTTGAAATATGTTTCTCACATTTACTGTGAATTGATTTCCGATCCTGATAGTGAAATCAAAATATCTCCTGTGATTTGGTTGTTACGAAATGTCGATTTCCTTGCCTGGTGTCCCTGAAGGCAAAATGGGTTAAACAATCATGCCAAAGAAAACGAATTACGAGATATTGTTTGTTACAGTTCTAGTGACTGAAAACCATGAAAACTAAAATGGTAGCTGATCCTTTTTCAAACATCTTTGATTTAATAAAAAACCTCTCCTATTTACGGGTAACAAATTTTTATGAAAATACAGGGTAATCTGTGAATATATAAATAGGAAGACAAGGTTTTTAAAGTATATTTGGTATCAAAGCAGGAAAAAATATTGTTTAGAGTAAGGAAGATATAAAAGTAAAACTTTATTTCATTTTTACACGTGCGTGGACGAAAATTCTGCAATTGCATTAAGTAAATCAATTTGGTACTGTTTCTTGTTCATTGAAAGATTGATTTTATACTTTTGACAAAACTTAAGAAACTCTCGATGAAGAGCCTCGCTTGGCTGTTCCGACTACAATCCTAAACCTTTATCATCTCCTCATTTTCTGAGGAATTTTTCCAAATGTTCAGTAAGTACATGTACTTTGAGTGTCATGGAAAGGGTTGTTGTCTTGAATAATTTCTTAAGATTTTGTAAACTTTTGAGAATTAGTCAGAAGAGCCATTTCTTTTCATCGAAAAACACATTTTAATAATTTTCTTTATATCTGTTAAGGCTGAAACAAATGGCATAACTTCCAATAGAAAGCAATTTTGAAGAACATCTTTGTCTAATAAACCGTTATAATTTCTTAAAAGTTTTCGGCAGACATTGCCCTGAAACAATTCCTCTGATGATCCTTTGATACTTAATTAAGCTTTTGCGACCACCTAAGTGCTTCAGTTGTCCCTAGAAGAGGAACTAAACCATCCCCAAAAACATGGTTTACAAACCCTTGTGAAAAGTGTACGCGGAACGCTTCCCCAACCGCTACAAGAACAAGCCGCAGTCGAAAAAGAAGAACCGCGCCGCGCTTCTTGATGATCTCTCGAAAGTGTTCGACCTCTGGACCATCACTTCACTGTAAAAAAAAGGAATCATTTCAGTGATAATTTCAGGTATCAAAATAAGACTCTGAACGGAACAGTATCGAGTGGTAGCAGAATGAGACCACTGTTGGGATCCTAGCGTCATTTATTTTACATTAAAAATAGCAGAATGGAGTTATCCTATTCAAAAATAGGTCACGCACAGAATGATACCGTTAAAAAAGAGGTCTCTTCTTTTTACAGTGTTGCTCAATTCATGATATCGAGAGAGCTTGCGTCGATTCAAATCGAAGTATATAGCCGACAGAAAAAGAAGATTGGCTGGGTTAGACAGAACGCGTCCCGTATTCTGTGTGTAACTGACTACATAACATCTGGTAAGCCTTTCACGATGAGGGTCCAGAAGTTCGCTCACGAAATGAGGATCCATCATCGCACAATGAACAAGTCAAAGCTGATGACTTGATAGTCAGCAGCATATTATTGACAAAGAGAAGAATATAGAAGATGATCGTGTGGGTTAGGGAGAATCATCAGTTTCTCGCTGACCCATCGCGTCTCTTCAGCGATCCTACCCCTGCTTCTGTTCAGAATTCACCTAAGTTCTGGGAGGTAGAGACTTTTTACAGAGAGATTTACGAAGTTCAAAACCTATTGCATGAAGACACTGAGAGCGTCATGATTTTCAAGGAGCTGTGCGACAAGCTCATAATGTCTGAGGAGCAATGCTCACCAATCACTGACGAAGAGGTGAAGGAAGCACTAAAAGGCATGAAGAACGTGTCAAGAACTTCTGGTGGAAAAAGGTTACTTCTACATACCAACATCTGGCCCGGATCTTCAACTCAAATATAAAGTCGGAGAAGTCAATTCCACAGTGGCTTGTGTTAGGACGCACTGTACTCCTACCAAAGAAGAGCGGCTTGTCCAATCCAAAGAATTATAGTCCAATAACTTGTCTGAACGCACTGTACAAGACCTTAATATCTATTCTGAACGACAGGATTGTTCAGACAATTGGACCTATGTGGAGAGAGATTTACGAACAAGGATCGAAAAGAGGCATGGCAAGCTGTCGGAAGAACCTGCTAATCGACAGGAGCATCTGCAAAGACGCTTTGGTCTACAATTGCAATCTTTCGATGGCCTGGATTGATTACCAGAAAGCGTTTGATTCAACCTCCTACAGACTTATCATTTGTCTGCTGGAAAGTTTGAAGGTTCATTCATACATAGTGGTATGCATAGAGAGATTGATGCCCCTTTGGAAAACCAGATTCACTATTCCATCTGAAAAACAACGTGTGACAACTAACAGCTGTAACTTTCAGAGGAGCGTCTTTCATCTTGACGTCATGAGACCTCCTCTCATTCTTATCACACTTTTGCTACTATCTCTCGCACTACGAAATTCCGCTACCCTGCCTTGTCGAACGCTCCAAGGGGAGTCGAGTCAAATGTCGAGAACGAGAAGTGCCGAATTTACTGGAACTACAAGTTCTTGCTACTGCAAGAAACGAACTATTTTCGTGCTCGAATTCTTGGCTCCAACCGACTACAACATCAAAGTCAAGGAAAGGGAAAAGGAGGAGAGGTATCAAAACCTGATAAGGGAGCTGCGGCGACTGTTCGAAGAATATTCGGTTAAAATGATTGTCCTTGTGATAGGTGCTCTCGGAGGTGTGAAGTCATCACTGGTTCGTAACCTTTAAGCCATACCCGCGTGCAAGAACATTGCCAAGTCACTTGCAAGATGGATGCAGAGAGCTTTCATTCTTGTCGCTCCGTTTCCTCAAGACACATGAGGGTTTCGCCGGCCCTTCATTGTCATTTTATTGAACAGTGCAAACACGCTAATAGCCGAGACGGTCAACACGGAAATCCCGCTAATATGGGTCGAAGGGACGAAGGAAAGGGGTCCGGATATTAGCGTGTTCGGCTTTAAGCATGTTTGGACTATACTATGTGGTCACCCGTCTCACGGCCGTGAGGCGTGGCCATGGGTGTAATTTACCGCGGTTCTGTTGAGACCCGGTGTCATTTTTCAGGATGGAAGTCGATCCTAGGAGGACCCTGCGATGGTTGTTTGACCAAAGTTCAAAAAATTGCAATGCATAAGTTTTGCTTCCTCATAGAGGGAAGTTTGTAATGGCCTAAATTTTCAAATCTACTTTTGGGAGAATTAGTAAACGATTAGACTACTGAACCTTTCCAGCTCGTTCAGGCCAAAAGTTACGGAATTTTACTTAATTCTAGCCCTAGCGCTATACTTGACCGGGTTAGTTTCGCAGGAAATTCCGTGACACTAGTCAGTGCCTTTATCAAATCCAACATCAACTAATATTTGAATAGACAATTCGAGATTCTACTAATTTACCTCTATTATAATTTAATTCAAATGAATTCAACCATAACCTGGGTTTCAACCCGCGAATCAATGTGTACACGGCAGTATTTGATATTCGAAAAATTTGTTCGCTGTTGTGGAAACTAAGCACAGATGTAGGCTCCGTAAGCTACGACCACGATCGTTTTCGGAACGATCGATCCCGATGCAACTGGAGGTGTGCGTCATCCGACTCTTCACTTTTCATTACACCAGAAGACAATCGAGTCGGGAAAATCACTTCACTTCAGAATAACCGAAGGAACGCAAAACACTTGACATTGTGATATGATCACCTTTTAGAATTAAGAACACTTTGTAGAATGATATGAGTTTTGACTTCAGAGTTTACAATTGAAACAGGTAAGACTGAAGTTACATGCGTGCTAAGTCCACATTTCGACGGAATGAGTTTCCTTCAAAAATCACACGTTCTCGCATTTTTACATCTATTTCAGTAAAAAAATTAACGTTTTTCAATTTCTCACCCTAAAATTTAGTATTCAAATATAGTCAAATATTTTTAAATTTCGAAGAATTCAAACTAAGTGAATGAAGACTACTAAAATATTCCATTCTTGTTCAACAACTCGACGGTTATTACAGGATTTCAAAAAGTATATGACAGTTGGAAATATTATTATCAAAATTAGAGAATGTTGCAATAGTACTACAAATTTCACTTTTTTATTAAACAATGTTAATTGCTTATAAAATGAATAAAAATATGTGCTTCATGTGATTCTCTTATCGATTCATGTATTATTTCCATTTATAGTACAAGAGAAAGCTGAACGGTACTAAGTCCAGCGACATTTTCATTGGATTATTACAGACACAGGTGAATAATACTCGCAGCTAAGATTATTCCTTTCTGATAAGATTTTGCTGTCCTCGTCGGTAGGGATTGGGAATTTTATAAAAAAGGTTCATAATTTTTTTATATATCTGAAGCTTCGTATGTTGGAACCTTATATGAATCTATAATGTAAATATAATAAAAGTAATGATAAAAATTCTTAGTAAGGCCAGAAGAGATTAAGAATTACATTCTGGTTCGCATACATAATGTAGAGGAATATATAGTTTTATTATATACTATATTTTATTGGAAACATTCACAGTTCTCCACGCAGCATTTCTAAAAATAATCAAACTCATGGCTCCTGCAGAGATTGAGAATTTTTTGGAAACAGTTCCATAAATTTCTTACATTTTCAAAATGTCGTACGTGAAAACCGTATACGCATCTATAGTATAAATATAATAATAATTTTTAGAAAACGCCAGAAGAGTATACAAATATTTTCTAATTCGCATTATTTTTTTAGAGATACATAGTTTGTATTGTTTACTTGATTTCATTGAATATACCCGCAAAACTTCGGAGCAGCAATTCTCGAAATTATCAAGCTCACGACATCTGTATAGATTCGGAATATTGTAAAAAAAATTTTGTGAATGTCTTGCATTTTTTAAATCTTAAATCGTTAAGTATTTTACTTTTAACCGAAAACATTTATATAGCACATTTTCAACACAATAATCAATTGTGACATTAATTTCGTTCATTAAATATTATGGACATGAAGATGAACTAGTCATCCTGAAAGTTGGAGACGACTGGCGAAACCTATGAGAAGCATTTGTCTATTCATCAAAAATTTCGGAACGATGAAACACCGTTAAATTAAATTATCATCTTTAAACTTTTATGAGGTCCTGCTCCGTTTCTACAAAAAAGATTAAGGGCTCATACATGACTAAAAAAACCATAAGGCCCAAATTTTTGGCTCTGCAATTTTTATTAAAAATAGCTTGCGCGCCGAGTTCACATGAAGCTAGCTCCGTCATACCCGTAACTCCAAAACTGTTCCCTTGATCGTTCTCGTGATTTCTTAAAAATAAAAGGCTTATTAAGGGCTCTCAGACTGCTCTAAAATTTCCCATTATCATAGTATATTTTTTCAACCCTCAAAGTCTAGCTTAGCGAAGAGCGTGGGCTACGCCGCGCGATTAAAAAACGATATCCAACGACACTATTTATTTCACTGAGGAAATCTTTTTGTAAAACCCTGTACACGCAAAATATTGTAAACTCGTAAGCCTTATTCAGTTTTCGAAGTTGAGTCATGAACTTAATCACTCAAATTGAAAATGTTTGAAGTAGAACATGGTACATGTTTTTATTTTATTTTTATTTATATAAATCACGTTTTCTCGTAATACTCTTAATGAAGGCTGTACAAAAATCATGTAATGCTTTTTTGTCTTGAACCATTAAGCATAAGATTTTCCATAACTTTGCATGCAGGTACGACGCGTCATGAAATAACAACCAATATTAGCTTTTCTTGTGCAATTAGGTTTTACATATTTGAAACCAAAGATTAACGAATATCTAAGAAGTAATTTCTACAGTCAACAACTTAAAACCAAAATGTGAAACAATTTCCTGGGAATGACATTTTTTTCCAATTATTATTTTCAGGAATCTTAAATTTCCGAAATTCCTTAGTCTCTGTTTGGTTAAACAAGTGTTTTAGCCATGCTAGCTTTCGACGGATTTCACAAATCGATCCAGCAGCATTCGGGACATTTTCTTAAGATCCCAAAATGCAGGTCACGTTCTTTAACCAGGTTAATTCATTGAAGAAATAAAGAGTATTTCAAAGTAGTTCTTTGATAGGGCCAGAAATTTAAGCGCAGTTTTGAATAAAATTGTTGAAAATATATTGTTTTCAAGATATTCGTTGCAATATTCAATTAGTATGAAGATACATCAAAATTAAAATAAACATCCTTCTGTTACTTTTTTTATTATTTTGCCTGCGTCATCTTATTTTTTGAACCAATAACTCAATCACGAGTGTCGACGTGAGAATGTAATCCTGAAAATCACAAGCGTTTTGAGAACATGCTTCAAAATGGTGAAATTGAAGAACAATTTCTAGATCCGATTTGTCATTATCGTTCGAGAGGAGTTTGAATGACAATATTGTATTTCAGTTTGTTGATATTACATATTCATCTGTACATAAATACGATTCCATTGAAGCAATAAACTTATTATTCGAGAACTGTTTCCTATACGGAAAAATATTTAGTAATAATTTTAGATCATATTTATAGTTTTGTTGACATTGTTTTCATGCGAAGATGAGTCAACTTCATTTCAAATATTTTCATAAGCATATTAAAATAAATACATAAACCTCTTTCTAAGTATTTGTGAGAAACTCTTTTTTTCCTGACTGGATTGAATAATATTTCGGAAACACGCAGCCACGGTCAAAATAATAACATAAATAATTGCCGTTAATTTCATATTATTTTGAAGTTTCATAAAATAAAACTACTCAACTACGAAATTTTTGGGAATTGAAAAAAAATCCAAGGATTAAACTTGGTCAACACACTCTCAAGTGTCTCCATTAAAATTAAAGAAACCAAAATAAAAAAAGAGGAAGGAAAAAGTAGAAGAATTCCGATTTGTAGAGTAGATCTTCAAGACTTCAGAAAAATAATTTAATAGCATTATCAAGTATACTACCCTGACCGGAAAAAGGTTTCGAATGAGAAAGGATATCATTATTGCGTCCAAGAACAAAAATAGTTTTCTGGACTTCTTTCCATTAGCAAAAATTTTTCCAGGACATTACAATAAGCAAAAAACTAAAACTTTTAAACCTGAAAAATATCTCAATTCAAATATTGAATACTAAACTACAGAATCGAAGCATTCAAAGCACTAGAACTCTTCTGAACTTCATTAACTAGAATTAAAATTAAAATACTTCTCATTCATCAATAATTAATACCGTCTGCGAAGAAAGGGACATAACGCCCAAAAAACGATTTTTAGTTTTTCTCACCAATCGACCAAATAAACATGTGAACTTCTAAAATTCGCATCAACAACAAGTTATACTTTTTGCATTTTTTTTTCTGGAAAGAAGGCTTGGATTTTCCAATTTGGACGCCTTGGCGGTGAAAAATGGACATATATTATTAAACAAATTTTTCAACATTAGGAGTATAACAAAATTTTCAAACAAAAAATGATAATTCCTAATTTCTAATGAAAAGAGTTTGAAGTAAAAAAATATATACATTGAACGATTTTGTATAATTGCAAAACGTTCAAAATTGAAGAACTTTAGATTGGAATACCATATTGAACATTGGATCATTTGGAATTCAGAGGAATTGAAATTGTATTGTTTCTATTTAAAAGCGTTTGGAATGAAGTAATTTTTAATGAAAATCATTGAAAATAAAAAAAAAATTTGCTATGAAAAGTTGAAAATTGAACAAATTCGAATATCATTCAGAATTGAAAAATTGGTTTTTTACCAAGAATTGTGATATTGGAAGTTTTTTATACTACAACCCTTTAAAATTCCAATTATTCTAAAAACCCTTTTTTTCTCCTGGTATATTTTTCGTGTAAACTAGTGTTGCGTATCAACTGGAATTAATTTCAAGTGATTTCTAAGTATTTCAAAGAATCCGAAGGATTTGATGATCTTAGGTTCTTTCAAAAGATTGAGAATTAATTAATATATTTTCTTGAATAAATTAATAGTTTGCGGCTATTGAATTAGTAAACATTTCGACTAATCGAATAAGTAATTTTCTACTCATATCTATTAGCTCACTCTTCTTCTAATTTAATTAGCATAATTTCACTAGTAAATAGTATAATGTCACTAATTCGAATTTAGAGATGTCGGTACAAATAACTTTCCTTATAAATATTGAATATAATACTTTGGCCAACAGGGAGATTTTTTTGTACTTTTTTCGGATCGCCAAGCCCCTACGTTTTTTTTGCTCAGCTTAAATGATTTGATCTATTTGAGCATTTTCACTCCGTCCTATTTACACCCTGTTTAATAATCCTTTGGATTTTTGAATGATTCTATTGATTTCTACTGATTTGCATTGATATCATTCTTCTCAATAGCCTTAAAATAATTTTAAAAAATGGTTCAATACCATTC
>JAUMHM010000050.1:19708487-19728713 GCA_032362435.1 Melikaiella ostensackeni | reverse complement strand
GAAAAATAAATTGCCACTTTTCCAAAATTTTCGTTTTTCTTTTGTAAGCTAAGTATTTATTGAATGACCCTCGTATTGTTTTCCTTGTTTTCATTTAGAAGCTATAGATGATGAGAATCATCAAATCGATCAGGAAACACAACTTCAGAATGGAGAATCAAGTAATGTTGATAAAATACATACGCGAAAGCATCAGAGAAACCCCGGAAAGTGGAAAAGCATCTCTTGCAAAAAGGCTCGTAATCTTGGCGTTGCAGGTGAATCCGAAGATGGAGATCTTGCCATACCTAAAAAAATGGGGCCTAGCTGTAATGAATGTCGTTTTGAATGCCAAAGCAAAATTTCATTCAAAGAACGCCAATATCTATTTAAAGAATATTGGGACCTAGGTGACCACACGCGTCAGTGGGATCACACTGGCAAATAATTTCTAAAGCAGAAGCGAAAGAAACGAAAAAGACTGCCATTGATGATGATACTGGAATAACGAATGTTGTATTATCACGAGAATTTTTTTCTTTCTTTGTCTGATGAAGGAAAGATCGAAGTTTGTCGTACTATGTTCCTGAATACTTTCGGTAACTATTTTTGGCTTCAACCTATGTGCACCTTAAATATAAGCAATAATCGTAACAATTGAAGTATTATTTTCAAGCCATAATAATGTCATTAATGCCATTATCAATTTTTCAAAATAAATAACTTTACGAAAACCAAAAAAATTCAAAAACGAAATTTTGTTCTACTTAAAGCGTTAACCAAGTATTACGTTTTGAAATTTTAAATTTATTTGACACAACCTTGTATATATTCACGAATTCTCATGTGCTACATTGAAATCTTCTTATTTCTGTTAAAACGGGTATTTCGAAGAGTATCTTGGAGACAGTAAAGAGGAAAACAACTAATTCAATAACTAAACAATTAATATGTGCAGATACGAGAGGCAAACACAAGAAAAAGCCCAAAAAAATACCAGAGAAAAATTAAATGATCCGTTCGAGGGCATATACCATAGTATCATTTGACAGAGTAGATTCTCACTATTACAGATCTAGCTCTACGAAAGACTACCTTGATGAAATTCGAAACATTAAGAAAATGTATGAAAATTATATGGCATATATGGCCAAAGAGAATGAAACACCTATTCCTTTCGAATATCGCTATCGGTATATATTTTGTAATGAAAATAATTAATTTTTTCATCGTCCTAAGAAGGATCAATGCGACGAATGCGCTTCATTCGATTCTTTAACGAACGAGGAGAAGCAACTGTGGATGGTTCAAGATGAAGATGATGCTCGCATAGAAAATAAAATGAAGCACGAGAGCTAATCAATAATGATAAAATAGAAGCGAAAAACAATAATTCAATTTTGTGTGCCTCATTTGATTTGTAGAAAGTATTGTCTACCCCGCATTGCGAAGTATCTGTCATGTATTATTAGTGGAAGCTTTCATCAGTCTTAAATTTCACAATTTTCAGTTTGGCCACGAAAGAAGGTGAAAGTAACTTGTGGAACGAAACAATTCCAAAAAGGCGCGCGAATGAAATAAGCAGTTGTTTGTAGGAATTTATAGAAACGAAAAATCAGGAAGGTATGACGGAATTTGGACTTCGTAGCGATAATTGTAGTGGACAAAATCGGAACCAATTTTTGTACACGATGCACGCGAAAGCAGCGAGTGATTGGGGACTGACAATTATTCACAGGTAAAATTGCTCTTTTATTATTCTACCATTAAGTCAAATCCCTTTCGAGATAAGAGTAACTTGTTCGGCTCTAGCCTCGTTGCACTACTGAGGTTCAAGGAATTGATATGGAAAATTTGAGTGAGGGATGTGTAGGGAGAGGCACAGCATTTGTAGTAAGAAAATACTTGAATTTAGTCGGTAAGCAGAAGAAAAATGTATGACGTTGCTCCGGCTACAGTTGAAGTAAGACCTGATGAATTTTATATAAACAAGACATAGCAGAAGTAAGCCCAGCCTGTTTCTGTTTTCAAATGGCACACTCGTCCCATAACACTGCTCCGACACAAGTTGCTGATCAATCTCTTCAGCAATCACCCCAGGTGAAGAGCTTCGAAAAGCTATTACACTAATCCACTATGAAAATCACTTCACGCGGGCCTCTTAGTATCCAAAATCTTTCGTTCCAGGCCTTACTCTTCTTCTTATAATCAGTTGTCCTCCATACATCCCTATCTTTGCATACATCCTTTGCTTCCCTCAAATCTATACATCGTCTCATGCAAGCTCTTGTGTTTTTACGACTCTTTGTATCTCTTCACTTCAAAGTCTCATTCCTCCATTTCAACCATTCTTTGTTCGATCTACCTCTGCGACCTTGGGTTTTCCGATCAACTACGGAAAAAGTAATCTCTGTCCTAGTACGCGTTGTTAATTTTTGGGTTTTATCCTAGACTCCAAGAATTTCGCACTTGAGTTAACTCCTGATAAGAAACAAAATTTATTCAAACTAGTACAAGAATTTAAAGTAAAAAGCCGATGCACCATACGCGAATTCGCACACTCAATAGGGTCATTGGTTGCAGCTACACGAAGAGTAGAATATGGTTTAGTGCACTTGTAATGTTTGGAATTTGCAAAAAATACTGCACTTATTCTAAGTAATGATAACTACGATAAGCGAATGTATCTGGATCCTAAGTTAGCAGTAGAATTTGACTGGTGGGGAAAAATATTACCAACAGCGTCTAAGAAAATTAGACAAAACTCCTCTGCCGCGGAAATTTTTTTGACGTGTCTTTATCGGGCTGGGGTGCTTATTCAAACGGATAAACGGCACGTGATACATGCACAGATAACGAGAACAGTCTTCATATAAACACCTGGAACTAAAAGCTGCGCTATTCGCGCTTAAGTGCTTCGCTTCACATCTCACAAATTGTGAGTTACTATCAAGACTTGATAATACAACGACAATGGCCTACATCGATAACATGGCTGGAATACACTTTTAGGGCCTCAGCAACATAGCGCGAGAAGTTTGGGATTGGTGCGCTAGCCGCAATATTTAATTTTTTGCTTCTTACATCCCCTCGAAAGAAAAGACAGAAGTAGATAAGAAACATAGGATTGAGAACCTAGACACGGAAAGGAAAATCAGCCAGGAAACTTTTCTCGAAATTATTAGGCATTTCGGACAACCTCGAATTGACGTATTTGCAGCCAGAAACAATACGGAATGCAAACTGTACTGTTCAAGGCGTAGAGACCCCGGAACACAATAATTGACACTTTTACACAAAACTGGGCTCAATGGTATTTCTACACATTCCCACCTTTTGCGCTGATAACAAGAGTTTTTAACAAAATCATCACAGATAAAGCGAAGGGAATTCTGATAGTTTCGTTGTGGCCTTCTCAACCATAGTACTCACTGTTCGTCTCAGTGCTAAGAAAAAAGCACTTAATCTTACAACCGTAACCGTAATAATCTTACACCTAGAATTTTTACTTCGCCTTTCAGATCTCTCCCGTTAACGAGGAATCTTTCACTAGTTATAGGGATTGTATCCTTTGAGCATTTTCCAGGAGAGGACTACCTGCAGAATCCATCAACACAATGATGACGTTTCCAGCTCCTGACACGATAAAACAATATAGTTTGGCCTTCAAGCAATGGTGGGCGTTTTGCCTGAAAAAATAGGTAGATCGATTCAACGCGAGTGTTAATTCTATCTTAGAGTTCCTATTAGGAAAACTCAAGTAGGGAGATGCTTATGGATCACTAAACTCCATGAGGGCTGCAATCTCCTTAATACATGGTGATAGCGCCTCTAAAAACGAACACATTAAGAGGTTCCTCGAAGGAAATTTTTGGAGAAAACCACCAAAACCGAGATATGAGGAGATTTGAAGTATAGACATCGTCCTTCAGGAACTAGATGAGCTCTCTTCTCTTGATAATCTCTTCCGACAAGAGATTACAAAGAAAACTGTGATGCTATTAGCACTGGCAACGGCTCAAAGGGCGCAAACGTTGATATCTATAAGACTAGAAGATATTTTTAAAACTAGCACTGGTTTTAAGATTAAAATTACAAGCTTGATCAAGACTTCCAAACCAGGTCCAACCTCTTTTACTGCTACCATATATTCAAGACTCACCAGAATGTTGTGCAGCACTCACCTTGAAAAATACATTCAAATTACCGAACCTCTACAAGAGAATATTAATCATCTTTTTATTACGCTCAAAAAACCACATGTACCGGCTTTAGTTCAACGTTGAGTGGATGGCTAAAATCAGTCTTGAAGAAAAGTGGAATAGAAAATTTCTTAGATCACAGCACGAGGCATGCGGCAGCTTCCATTGCTTTTCAAGAGGGATTAAATATTAACATATTGAAGGCTGCAGCCGGTTGTCTACCAAATCAAAAATATTCGAGATTTTTTATAACAGGCCGATAGTTACCTCACAGGACACCGTTGCGTCCAAAGTTTTAGGAAAAAGGAAGACAGCAAAGGAACTGCTATAGAATGCCTTATGGTTTTCTATTCTTTGTTCACTGTTGTAAGATATATCATATTGCTTATCAATTCAACATTAAGTGCGTATTTCCTTAGGTAATTGAGGATATGTGTCTTATTTAACTCTAATAAGTAACAGTTTGCAATTTTCTGTTCGACCAAGTAAAAATAAAAATCAATAATCAAGGTTTCCTTCTTGGGGAAATAATTGTTGACTCTAAAAATCTACACTTAAATTATCATCAAGAACGAGGCCAAGTATAATTAATCGATCAAACGAACTTACCTGCGTTGAGTTCGATCGTAATTATACGAAGGCTTCGTTCGAAATGGTAATTGCTCTTCCTTAGCGTTCTCTTCGAACCCAACCAAAGACAATTTTTTCATAAATAAAGAGACTCTAAGCTGAATAAAGATGACGGAGTTGAGCAGCGGTGACGGGGTTATTTTCAATCTCCATTCTAAACTTGTGGCGGAACATCGCGGAGCGAAGCGGTACTACATTTAAATTATCATCTCCAAAGAGGCCTTCGTATAATTATGATCGAAATTCACTTAGATGAGTTCGTTCAATCGATTGATAATACTCATTTCCTTAAATGTGGTGTGAAATACCTAGAATAAAATTTAGGTTTGAATTTAGGTTTACAAAAAATCTCAACAAATAGAGAGGAGATTTGAAACTTTGATTTTGTATTGAAGATTATTTTTTCCCTCAAACCAAAGAAATACACGCGCGCAGCGCGTCATTGATGACTCTAGTTTTATTAAATCACCAACTGAAAAAAAAAATGATTCGCGGGCCTAATTTCTTCAGCAATATAAAATTTATACAAGTGACAATTATTTGTTTGATGTAACATTCAAATTGCTCAGAGAGGCCGAGGGTCACCAGGCAATGTTTTGAAAATTTTCAATTTTGTATTAAGTGAGAATTTAAATTTCACCGAGGGTGGCCTATAACATAGTAGAGCCTTCTCCTTAATCATTTTTTCCCCTTATAACATTGAAAAGTGTATATTTTTGGAGACCCATAGAAAATCACATCTCTTTTACGCGACCTGTTACAATAGTCACTTTCCTAAGAGGTGCAAGATCCAACATCCTAGAATAAAAGATAATTTTTTTAGAAAAGTTTGATGTTTGCTATTAGAAAAAAATTGCAATTTTCCTATATTAAGCTAAAAATCTCTAAGGCTCTCGATTATTTTTTTTTTATTTTGAAAGGTAATTCTTTGGATTCACCTAGTTCCAACTCCCACTTTCAGAGGAATCACAACTTCCTAGGACCAACGGATTTTTTATATAAAATTTCGAATTTCTGGATGAGGGCAAAAATAAAATTTCCCTATGTTAGCCTATATATCATTCTGCTTCGAGAAATCCATTTTTTTGTCCTCGAAAAATTCTTCAAGTCGGTTAACTGACACTGAAAAAAAAGATTAGTTTGGACAATTAATGAATTTGTTGGGATAACTATTTTAGTTAGTAAATAATGGAACTGCTATTCAGTTAGTTGTGAGAACCATTTTGGTTAGTTGGGCCACGATTAGTTGTCGTTACTATCTAATTAGATAGGATAACTACTTTAGTTTGTCAAAGCGAGTATCTGTAGGTAGTTGAACTTACTAATACAGTTAGTCATATCTGCTAACAAATTTGTAGGTATGACTATTTTTTTCTGTTACAGGGACTAATTGAAATAGATTTCACTATACCATCGGAATTTAAATTAAAAAGATCCCAGTAGGCATTAGGGCATCTTTTTTTTGGGACTTCTTAGGGATGCTGATGTCAGTTCAGATGTTAAGATGTTCCAAAAAAATATGTTCCCAGCACTAGGATCTTTCTAATTGCAGATTTCGATTTGAAATAAAAATTATCAGAAGCTACCAAAAAAATGTACTAATATACTGGAATTCACATTCTTTTTAATCATTATTAATATAAATATATAGGCTATAATTATTATTAAAGTGAACACATGTCTACCGTAAATTACTGCTTTACAATGTTGCCGCTTACATAACAGAAGGAAAAGCGCTTTAAACAAAACGAACTTATATCATAAAAATTCAACCGCATGACAATATTTCGTAATCTTTCGGAGAAAATAAATAAGCTATAATTATTATTAAAAGTACAAAATGGGTGTCGAACGAGAATTACTTTTATAAAATATATGGTATTCGTTACATATAAGATAAGAACATTATATTTTCCATAAAGTATATATAACATAGAGTATATATAATAATATTATCTATAGGGATAAACGAGAGCTATTTTTATATATAAGTAACTGTTTTTGAGCTGTTGTGTGTGAAGCGAGGCTCAAAGTTTTTTTTCTAAAGGATGTGTCTTAATGTTCCATAGAGTTTTTTATTGCCCATTCTATTTAAAATTACGGGGAATGAAGATAATATTTTGTCGGGCAAACGGCAGACTACTAGACCGCTCTTTTCGACTTCGTATGCATGCAGTTTATCATTGTATTCAGTTATTGGCAAGCGATTACAAATAAAACATACTTCTACTGCCTTATTGCACAGAATAGTATCAATAATACCAAATTCAAGACCATCATAAAACTCAAAGCATGGTATGACGAAAGTACCAACTCTATATTCTATTACTTCAAAATTTACTTCAACGAAGGATGGCTGAAACTCACGCGGAGTGTTGTATTATATACATTTTCCATTTGAAAAAAGCCTTCAACAACGTCACTTGGTCCAATTTCAAATTTGACTACCAAACCTTTCTTGCAAATGAGTGGATAGCATAAGTTGAGTTCTTGTTTTAAAGCAAGGTATGAGTAATGTTTCGCCTAGAACAAGTCACATAAGCACTTAGTTTACAATTTCTATGCTTAGCTTTATCTCTATTAGTACTCAAGAGACTTACCGGTCCGGACATCATCATCACTCGTCTGTAATGGACCATATTGTGGTCCTCAGGTTTGAGAGTTTCTTTGAATAATTTACAATAAAGTTGGTGATGTTCAGCGACAAGTTTGTCAAGCAGTTTGCAACACTCAACTCGAATATTTATTGCTGACACGATGTTAAGTATACTTCTCAAAATGAGAAAAAATTTACATACTTCATCATTCTGCACGTAATCTGCAATCAGCATAGGAAAAATCAAAACAAAGTTATACATTTCGCTGCCAGACATGGACAAGTGTTTGTTTCTAGCCTCATCTGGTTTGACTGACGGAGGCTTATTTGTTATGCCGTTTACGGTAAAGTTAGAGGTTCCTAATCTGTCATGAAGCATTTCAAGAGTAATTGGCTGATCCACTTCAAATAGAAAATGATATATTACGTGGCCCATGTCATACCTCAAACCGCCTCCATAAAAATCGTGAAACACATTCATATAGTAATCCTTAAGAACATGAAAGTATTTGATTTCACTCCAAACAGATGTCTCTTTTGAGCCAGAATCCGACATTTCCTTTCCCAAATCGTTTTCATATTCGTGTTTTCTGCGTAGCTCATTTTCCCTTTCGAAGCGGTCACAATATGTATCTTCAAGTTTTGTTTTGCATCACAAAATTTTATCCTAAATTATCTGCAATCACTAAGCCCAGAGCAGAATATTCTGTTTTCTTTTCTCCAGTCATATTTGAAGTTATTTCATGATCTTGCATGAAATTAATTTCATCAACGAGACATCTGAAAATAGTTTCATTGCCGTAATTAGTGCGATTGTATCAGTGAAACAGAAGAGCTAGAAATATATTCTCCAAACTGGATCGTAATTCTGGCGGTAAGCAAGGAACTAAGATGTATACTGCTTTTAGCTCCTGGACTCGTTGTTGACATCCTAGAACATTATTCACTTCGAAATCCTCAAAATACGGAAATAAAGGAATAACAATTTTTCCAAAAAAATAGCGTTGTACTTTCTCTCACCATAATCTTCCTTGTACAAAATTGCTTAAAACTTCAGTTTGCTTGCTTAATGATTCCATATAATTCAAAACAATCTATAAAATTCCGGTAAAATTAAGAAATCTTCAAGGAATTTTTTCAGTGGTACAAATTTAATTTCCCTAGACATGCGTCCGTCAACAAATTCATCATCCATTGTATCTCCTACTGTTCGATTTTCGGCTGTAATAAAGCAACCAGTATCATTAGAAAGTTCAAAGCGTTTATATTCGGTTGGAAATAGATCAAGAGTGTTGTATGTCAAGCATATATTGAGAACCCCGGCAATCTGTGATTGTCGACGGAACTTCGTTCAAATTTCCTCTCGAAATTTTGAAGGATGGCCTACGTGACAAATCGCATATTTCCGGTGTTTTCAAAATACGAGCTTGCTTCCTCTTGAGTGCAATCCTATTCATAATTCTAAACTTGGCCCATTCTTCACCGGGGCCCATTAGCACTAATCCCGTGACACTGGGTTTGGGCACGAACACAGAACGTGCCCCAAACAATGACGCTATGTCAACACCTGGGCGCCAGGCACCGATCCTGTTAGCTTCCTTGACGCCCGCATGGGTACACGGCCTTGAGTCTGTCTCTATTCCCAACACGCGCGCTTGCTCCTCATCTCTGTCTTCCTTCCATCCTTCTTTAACTCACTGCCTTCCTTCTCTCTCAGACTCACAGGCCAGCCGGGGAGCTCAACCTGGACGGGCGCTTAGTTTCAACTTGGAAATGAAATTCATAAACGAAGTAAGTCGATTCCAAATAAAGGGGACTATTGGGCACCGAGGAAATGATTAATACAAATTAAATTCCGCGTTTTAACAACCGCGATTCACCGGGACGACTTCGTACGAAATGATTGTTAGAATTGTAGTTGTAAATAGCAGATATTATTATTTATAATAACACCACTAGATAATATAAGATTAGGAATGAAGATAGGAAGATAATTATTGTAAGTATTCTACGATTTAGCTAATATTATCTGCTAAGGTAATTCAATATAAACATTTAACCGTAGGGACTTGACCAACAAGTCGTATTATTTTTATTCAAGCTGTAGGTACATCTGACTGATCTTCGGATTATGTCAAACTTATTTTCAATAATTATAAATAATTTACGTTAACAATAAGTCCGAACAACAGTTAGAATTTGAATATTGATATCGTTCTTTTTAAGGATAGTTAGTTTAATAAGTAAGTAACTCAAATCTAAAATTTTAATAATTTTTAATAACAATTACTATTTTTAATTGTAAAATAGAGATTTGGAATTTAGCATTAAGAAGGCAGCGAGCGCTCGAAGCGCGGGGACAGTGGGCAAGCGGCGGTATCCCTTCCACTCGGGCGCGCTCCCAGTTTCTTGGCCTTCAGCCAAACAGCATGCCGCAAGGCCCACTACCTCGCGCTGAGAGCTCTCGCATCGAGCTGCCAGCGGGCAGTGACAGTACTCAGACCGCCGGATCGCTTCCCCGAGGGAACCTGGGCTTTGAGAGCCGTGATACGTGGTCCACCCGGAACGCGCGACCCTCGCCCCCGTCGGCCGGCCGAACCCCGCGCTCGTTTAACCCTCCGTCTCCCCAGTTTCCATAGCGGACCTCGGGAAGTCTTCCCTCCCGCCTGCATGGTGCGACATCCAGAAGTGCCGCACAGACCGGCACCGTTATTGGCGCCGCCTACGGAGAGCTTGCCGCCACCGTACGAAATCCTGGCAAGCACGTCGCGATCCCCCAGCTCACCTGGCACCCCGCGACGGGAACGGCCATCTCCGGGCGTAGGCCCGACCGGACCAGTGGAAACCGCCACCGCTTCAACGCCGACCCCCGGCACCACTAGCCTTACGGTAGCCGTCGAAGTCGACCGGGTTCGCGAGCCGAAGGGGGCATCGATTCCATCAGGAGAGGCCCGCGCGCGCCCGCCGCCACGCCCAACACCCGCGACGACGTCCTGTTCCTCGCGGCAATAGGGTCATCGGAGGGTACGGTACAACCATCCCGCACGCCCCGACCGGGGCCACTTTCTTCTCCCCCACCCCCCGTATGGACTGACAAAGTGCTTGGCAACGGTTCATCCGGGGAAACCCTAAGCGGGTGTACCTGCCACCCCCTACTAGCCGCCGCAACCCACCTCAGGGGATGCAGGAACTGGACGCCTGGCTCAAGGACCGACAGGAGAAAGCCGTACCTTCTACCCCGACTCCTAGCACCCCCTCTTTCTGAAAGAGAAACTCACCCCCCCCCGCTACTCAAGTTAATCACCCCTCGTATAACCCCCGGGGTTGATAACAAGATTTTTGATTATCTTGTCCAAATTATTGTCAATCGTATTGTTTTCTTCAGTTCCTAAAACTTTTTTTTGAAGTTTTGTCAAGGGGTGTTATCTTTAAGGACAGAAACATCAGTATTCAAGTTATAATTAGACTGTACATGTTCATTTTCAGTTTCACTATACCTTCGTTTTATTGGTTGCGCACAATTGTCAATCTCGTATTTATGAAAGGAAATCAAATGTCTCCTAAACTGTTGCCAAGAGCGAAAATCTCTGTAGCAATTTTCTTCTTGGCATCTGAAAGTTCGAGAATTCAAATTACAGTGAACAATTTTTTAATGTAATTGTAATTCCACCACACTGGGTAACAGAGTTTCACATTCTGCGCAACAAGGCATTTTACTGTAACCCGACTGACAAAAAGTGTCAAGCGAACTGCATTAAAATACTAGCGCCGCTAAGATAAAATAGAGAGATATAATCGATATAGATCGAGACATCTTATCATTATCTATTTTTTTGATGATGGATGAACCTAAGGAATGCTGCCTAATTTATGCAGAACCGAAGTTACTTCGGGTATTGGCTTGTCCCATGGAGTGTTTATGCGATACAGTGCTAATTGTAGAAGAAGCCACAAGGACTCGCTTTGCACAGGGTACAGAGCATGCAATGCATGGATGCATTTAAAAATACGTCTATTGCTCTTAGAGGACTTTCCACTCTAAAGCGATGACTGTCGATGATCACATAAGAGTCTGCAATGGTTCCGGTATTTACTCCGATGACAGCTGCAAACGGTTGCAAAGCTTTGTGAACTGCACTAAGGTTCTTTCGAATTCTGTAGATGCCAGATTCCAACTCGGCAATACTCTAAAGACAAAACGTACATGTATTTTAATATTTCGAATATATACTTTCAATTCATTAAGTTAAAACATAATAGAGGATATATACGACAACGTGAAGGAAAAATCCTTCTGACACATCCTTTCGGTTTGGTCACCACTTCTTTTTTTGCTTTCCCTTGATAGTTGCTTGTTCAGAACGTTCCATCAATCCTAACAGAATATCGACATTATTGTCGCCTAGAAATAGCGCATCGCAATGGAGATCGGAGAAAATTTTTCAATATCAATTTGCAGTTTTATTATGTATATATTCTTATATATGTACCAGTAATATGGAAAATTTCTTCCACCTTCCTTGAAAAATTTGGCCACTCGTGAAAAAATCGGAGGTCGCAATCCGAATACAAAAATTTGAAAACATGTTCAAGCTGGAAATAAATCGAATAGTCATATGCATTTGTTTATATCAACGTATGCAATATTAATATATAATGTCTAGAGGCTAATCCAATTTTCACCAGGAAGTAGCCAAGAGGCTGTTTCAAAACCTCATATTTGTTAAAGTAGTCGTTAATCTTTTAGGCTGGTCTCTATCCTTATGCTCTCTTCTTCGCTTTCCAGGATTATTTATCATGTTTGCTCTGCGAGATGCTAAACGATCTTCAATTGTAATTTTCCACTTTTCATCGGCAGAGGACCATGGTTCCTTGCGCGTGCTTAACCAAAGTAAAGCTTCAGCAACATTTTCATCTAAATGAAGAGCAGATATTATTTACATAATGCACAATGGCGAAAAACTACAGGGAAAATTCGGAAAAAGCGTTACATAGACGGGGGGTCCGAATTGTCGGAAAACTGCATGGCGTAATTTATGGATCACCTCTTAAGGCCATGTGAGAATAACCTGAACATTTTTCTCACACAAAATGCCAAATACAGTCTAAAATTTTGGGAAATAAATGAAACACACTGAGGAATGGTGAACTGGACCCAAAATTTTATACTAATTGAAAAAATGTTCAGAAAAATTGTTTTTGCTTCTTTTCTAACTATGAGAATTCATAACCAGATGAATGTTCTTCAGTTCTCTTGAATTACTTACCCAGAGTTTTAACTGAATGAAAGCAATGTGAAAAAATATTTGAAATTATCCTCACATGGTCTTTAAAAATCTTTTCAGTCCAGGGATGCCATTCTGGCTATGTTTACATATATAGGGATTTGTATTGATTTGAATATTTTTTAATTTATATACACAATGAAGTCTTCATTTCAAAATTTATATTTATGTACCTATCATTGGTTCGTTCCCCTTTTCATCTTCGATTCCTTGTTGTCCAGATCTTTTTAAAAGCTTTCCCAAACTGACGTATGTATAGTATAATTTGCCTTTTGGAGCAATGAATAAATTCCCAATTATTCTCCGAAGAATATAGTGAGTTTCCTGAAATATGGCTTTTGCTGTAGTTTATAAGGAAGCCAAGGCTTTCGAGTAACGCCACGGTTTCCTGAACATTAGACACGCATTCACCATTAGTGTCGCTCACACAAAATATATCATCAAGATATATACAAGAAAGCTAACCTTCGGATAGTAGTCAATTGATGACCGGTTTTATCACCTTAGTGAAAATGAAAGGGCTTAAGCAAAAACCGAAAGATAGGCATGTGAACTCGTAGGTCACGCGTTGAAACATAAATCGCAGATATTTTCCGCTGTCTTCGTGGACCAAAACTAAAAAATATGCGTCCTGCATATTGAGATTGGCCATGAATGCTCCCGGAGTTAGGAGTTTTGTGGCCGTCCTGATATCTTCTAATTCAAAATGTGGTGGATCGACGTATTTTTTGAACGCTTTTAAGTTTAGGATGAACCATTTTGAACTATCTTTCTTTGACCTCAGAAAGTAGTTGGACAGAAACTGGTCAGTACACAGTGTGCACTCAACAACCGCTCCTTTTTTGATGAGTTGTTGAATAACCAGTTTATATTCCTCAATCTCTATTTTTTCGCGCTGTGGCTCCAGGGGTTCCCTAAACGACTCGACTAGTGTATTTATTATAATTTTATAACCAGTCACACAGTTAATCACGAATTTATCATTCGTGATTTTGCGCCATTCTTCTGCGAAAAACGCCAGCCTTCCCAAAGCGTACCCAGTAACTGGAGTTCGTCCACTTCTCCATTTTCTTCCATGAGAGAGTTTATTGCTTGGCCGACAGCACTCATCGCCAAGCCGATTTTATTTTGTGTTTCAGCGAAGCCCTTATCTCGCTTTTTCTCATGTTCTTGAAAGTGGCCCTCCACTTCTGGATTTAATAGTGGCGCTTCCAAAGAAAGCGAACCTCTAAGCTAGTATTTTAGTACAAGCTTCTTCCTCTCTTCTTTTTTGAGTCCTGTAGCTATCAAGAGACCCCATCTGTCCACAATATCTGCACGAAGTACTGTTTCTTTTAGTGTTACATCAGCCGGATACTCTCCAATTATGTCCAGAACCTTTTTGTCCAATTGTTGCTTTGAAGGGCCGTCTTCAGGATTGGTGTCTCGAGTTTTTTCCCCTGTGAGAAAAGTTTTGCGTAATATTGGTGTGAAGAGATTCTTACGACTACTAAGGGTCGGAAAACAATTACATCGATCATGAAGGATAGGGATCAGAAAAAACATCGACTATGAAAGTCGGCGTTTGATCCTCGACTATAAAGTTGGAATTGATACATCGACTATAAAAGTCCTAATTGGACCATCGACTATGAAAGTCGGAATTGTATCATCGACTGTAAAAGTCGGAAATAAGAAAAACTCGACTATAAAAATCGGAATTCAAACACCCATTGCAAAAAACCACAGTCAAAGCAATGACAATAGAGGCTCCGATTAAAGCTTCGACTATCAAAGTTGAATTCGAAGTCTCGAGCATAAAAGTCAAAATTCACACATCGACTATGAGTTTCGGAATTGATACATCGACTGCAAAAGTTGGAAAATGATACATCGACTGTAGAAGTCGGAAATCATGCAATATAAACAGCTTGGCTATTCTATAGTCGGTGAGAGAAAAAACCTGTCAAATGGTATGAGTTGCGAACTATCAGTCGATAAGGTAGGTCATCCACTAGCGACTGTCGATAACCTAATACACGTTGATCGTTCGATCCTAGTCACTCCCTGCTGTTTATTCAATAATTTTCAATAGCCCAAATCAATTTTCAAATTTACCTGATTTTAATCTCCGTGGTGTTTGAGATCTGCTTGAAGATTTTCTATTGATCAGGGATCTGCTGTGTGATCGAGAGGATCTAGCAGTGGACCTCGACGATCTTGACGATTTAGGCATACGGCTGCTATTTCTGCTCGACGATACCGATGACGAGTCCCGATCCGCTCTCCCTCGACGATGTGAACGAGACCTCGTTCTGCAAAGTCTCCTGGAAGCACTCCTAGATCGACTCCTGTTCTTGGTGCAGTCTCTCTTTCCGCACGAGCATGGCCGCCATGAGTTCCGAGAGCGTCGAGACTCGTGTTTATTTTTGGGCCTCTTCCTGACATATTCCTGCAGCTCTTGAATTTGTTTCTGTAGCTCAGCAATCTGCTGCTTCGATTTTCCCATTTTCTAGTCACGATTTCAATAATAATGCTTGAAATAATATGAAAAACTACACTGTCACTCTGTGCCGTGTGGCTACTGCGCACAACGAATCGTTTATGAGGGTAGCAACACGAAACACAAGAGAGAGAAAACTGGAGGTGTTTTCTCTCTGTTATAACTCTGAAATTCGTGGCGCATCGCGGAGCGAAGAGGTACTACGTACGTAATTATCGAGGAACAGGGCTTAAGTATAATGTATAATTATATATGACTACGTATATTGTATAATTTGTTTTTCTAATAGCTCAAATCGAAGTAGAAGGTATGATTAATTTCGTATTCAACGAAACGACATCATATGTTTTTGATTATTGAAAAATAATTTCATGAACATAGTTTAATGTTTCGACTAAATCATTTCTTCGGCAGAAAAAGCTTTTTCTTCCTGAAACGGAAGCATCAAGATTTCTGGAATACTATACTATTAACAAAAACGTAGGAAAAAACTTAATATTTTTGTTTACCAAAAATTCTACGTAATTGTTTTTTCTGATTAAATTAGTTAAAGATGCATGGAAGAGGTGACAAGTTCACTTGAGAGATTCGAATTTTCCTATATTCTGGACTGAATTGTGAAAAAAGCCCTTGATCTGTTTTAATATCGTAAATAGGATGTTTTATTATTCAATATCAGAGTGTGTCTAGGCTTACGGTCAATTTATGCGGTAAGCTCTATCTTCACGGCCGGGTTGAACGTACGGAAGAATTTTTCTTCTAATAAGTGAGCAGCATTTAATATTAAGTGGTGGTAAACTTATCAAAGTCCTTCTCCCTTTCTAGTTTTATAATTTATTAAAAAAGCATCCATTTGAACAAAGTATTTTTTTCTAAAATGTACTGCTTGCATACAAATTCTAAAAGCAAATCGTGCACAGCGAATAAAAAAATATTCAGAAGAACAGTAATACTTTTTTTATGACACGGAAAGTACGATTTTAATTCACAATGGTAGCGAATGTAATTCTGAGAAATTCACAATATGGGATGAACTAAGAAATATCCTTCTATGCTTAAATTTTTTTTTTTAAAAAAGGAACATCATTTCTGATAATATGATCTCCGCGCAATACGAGTATGTTTGCCATACAAGCCAAAAAACATAGCGGAAATTCGACATCAATAAAAATGTATCGAAATTGCTTGATTTTTGACCATCCATTTTTTTGAAGGATACAATTCAAATGTAATTGACATTAACTTAACTTGAATTTGTTAATAAACATAAAAACCACCTCATCCAATCCAACTCTTAAATGTGTTGATAAATGAATGTCAAAAACTCCTTTTCCGATACAACCCTTGGATTAACCCTTAGCTGGCACACTGGGGTCAGATTGGCCCGAACCGATTTCACTTCAATTCAAGACCATTTATGACTTAAAATTGTTTTCTTTTTTCTTTCAAATTTTTAATTTTCAAGTTTTACATTTTTCAAATTTTTCCTTCAATTTCTTTTTGCTCATCTTCAACATTTTTCTTTATAGTAAATATTGAATTTGAACAAAATATCCCATAGCACCCCTTGAAGGAAGTCTCAGAGAATAGTTGAAAATTTGCGCGCATCAAAATAAACGATTGTCCCTTTGTAGCAAGCATTTTTATGCCTAGGGTCATTTTGACCCCAGTGTGCCAGCTAAGGGTTGATATCTGGTAAAACAAAGAATAAGCCCTTCCGCGATCCAACTCTTAGATACGTTAACAAATGAACACGAAAAACGGTCTTAGCTGATCGAACTCTTGAATTTGTTATAAAATAAACAGAAATAACGCATTTCCCGATCAAGCTCTCAAATTTTTCAACAAATAAACATGAAAAATGAATTTTTTCGATCAAGCTCTTGAATTTGTTGATAAATGAATATAAAAAACTCCTTTACCAATTCACCCCTTAAATTTATTCTTAAATTAAACACAGAATAAGCTTTTCCTCCTATCCAACTCTTGAGTTTGGTTATTAACAAATAGGAACTAAAATCTTTGACGATCTAAGCCTTCAACTTGTTAATAGATAAACAAAAAAAATCGCCTTTCTCAATGCGACTCTAAATAAACAATTGTTCAATTATATTTATGAAAAGAAATTGTAAGTCTTCTTCGAATCTTTATGATTTTACATTGAAGATCTTCTCAAAAAAACTAGTTTTCAGCAAGAAGCACTTTCAACAATGATTGCAAGATTTTTAAGGTGTATTGTTACACCGTTTTTTTTGGAGAGGACAGGATGTTTGCATTAATGTCGATATAATACGTTGTGAGATCATACGGAAAATAAGTGATAAAAAAGACTGATGTTCGCTATCGTTGGGTGTCAAAAAATATCTATGATTGTTGTATATTTCTTTAATTGTTTATTTTCTAACGAAATTGAGTTTGGAAGTTGCATTGTAGTTGAACACTCAGTTTTAAGTCGAATTTGAAGAAATTCCATGGGCTGAAGTTCTGGAAAACTTTATGTTTTTTCTCTCGGCCATGGCACCAGTCACGTTATTTCTAAGGATGGCAATTATTTTCTCTTTTGTGACAATATGGTTTGTTGCCATACAACCCTTGAAGTATATATTTTTTATTATGTAGTGCCAGTAATTAGAAGGATTATATTAAACTATGCTTGAATTCTGATATTCTCATTTTAATTCATCAAAAGTGTGCGTATTTCAGTAAAATAATTTGTGCTTTGGAACGGTGGATATTTTTGCACATCATTTTTTGAAATCGTCGGGACATAATTTGACCTGAAGAGTCCAAAATAATGTCTGTTTTTTTTCAAATGATCGATGTGAGTTACTGGAAAACAGACAATTTTGAAGAATTAAAATGAGAGCATGAACAATGCTCTTATTGTGATAATTACAAAAGGAGTTGGGCAATGGTTGCGATATTGGGCGGGATTGTAGTGGCAAATGATGTCTATTACTGATTAAGTTTACAGCTCCATCAAAGAAAAATAAGCATGTTTTCGATTCTACATTCTGCTCAAAAATCGTTTTAGTTGTGATTTTTTTTTCAATTCTCAATACACAAGATGGGCATCTTTTCATTTTAATTTGACCAAAATGGTGTACAAATATTGAAAGAGAACGAAATCTGCTTTGGGCCAATAAATAGTGCTGATTAGCACCTCTACCTTGCTTAAAGCTTTTATCAGAAACACTTCCTTAATTCCATAAATATAACAATAATTTAATAATCATGTATTAATTTAAATGATATATACAGCCATTAAACATTTTTCTTTGAGGAGCCAAAGTACTATAACACCCACACTGAATCCGTAGTACTAGTTTGCATTGGTTTTCATTCGAAGAATTGATTAAAAGAGAATTTTTTAGTTGGACCAATTATTAATAAATCTGCTGCTTACCTGGGTCAACCTCACAGCAATTGGTGCAACATTGTTCGTCTTCCACACACTGCTCTCCCGCAGGTTTTCTAGGATCAACAGGAGTTCAAGGAACTTTGGCAAACGTTCCAGCGAGAAGAGCACACAGGAAAGTGAAAAAGGCGATAATTGCAGGATTCATTTTTGTCGATTACTGACTACCTCTTATGTTTAGTCGCGACTTATATACCGACTCACTTTCCCCCAAACATGAGAAAGTCGGTAGTATGACCCACTAATGATAAAGATTATCAATAAATAATAAACTTAACCAACATAACTCTAGATAACATTAACGGAAGTCTAGCCAATGAAACGGATACACACAGCGAACACGAGACTGGAAAAAATAAAGAGAAGCTTATAGGCGAAACGTGTATTAAATACACGTGCATCATTTTCTCAAATAAAAAGTTTATATTTTTGCGAAAACTTTTAATGAAAGTGAGTGGAACAAAGAAGCTCCATTAGAGCACCCAAAAAAGTTGAATCTCGTGATTTTTTAAACACTACCCCCTATATTTCTACTTTTTCTTGACAAAATTTCTTCGAATATGAAATATACGCAGTTCAGGATGCTTCAGGGACATAAATGTAGTTTTGAAAGATTCAGTATAGGTCCTAGTAACATCCCTTACTCCAACCCGAAAATAATAATTTCGACCTTGACTTGGAAGAACGCGAATATCTCCTAAATAAGAACCGTTTATAAGGGCCCTTTAAAAAATTTTTGAATGAAATCAAAATTTGTTGGAAAAATTTTTTATTTTCATTATCTGCACATTTGCATGAGACATTGTTACTATTTGACGTAAAAGACAGTTTATTACAGTACAAAAATCGTTTGACTTTTGTGAACTGACGCATGACGGCATCAAGCATGGCCTCCTGCTGCAGCTTTCTTGGTTTATCTGGAATTTGAAAGTTCGACTTCCAAAAGATGTCATACAGTTTCAGTAAAAATGTATTTTTGTAAGTCTGAACGAATCAAACATCAAACTTTTTAGTATCAAAAAAATATGAACCCTTTGAACAAGACATTTCAACCGATCGACCATCAGGGCCAACAGGCATGGCTTCTGCGGAGACCCTCGACGGTTTTACCCATGGATTGTCCCATGGGCTCCTGACGGAGTCCGACATTCCAAAAAGGGCTGAACAGAGCTTTCTTCACAGGAAAATTTGTAATTTTATCACCATTAATGGTCTAATCTGGCCTTGCAACATTTTTTCCTCGAATAATGTGAACAGAATTTCTTCTACAATATATAGAGAAAATATATCATAATGAATGAATTTGAAATATTTATACCGGGCGACAAAAAAATGTTGAATTTTTAATTTAACGCAAAATACACATTTTTATAGTTTGAAGATTGCTGTAGTACTTTAGAATTGATTTTCAGCTCCAATTCGTCTGAGAAGGGTGTAAACTAGTTAATTGATATCTTTTTTGATTTCTAAAAGTTTCGCTTAGTTTTGCTTACCGATTCCATTCAATTTATAATTGCTAAAAATAAGGCTTCATACCTTTTCTGATCGTATTATCATTTGATTTTTACATTCTCATCAGAGAATGTATTAGATTTGTGTAAAATTTGACCCCCCCCCCCGTTTTTGTCAAATGT
>JAUMHM010000050.1:19672240-19683636 GCA_032362435.1 Melikaiella ostensackeni | reverse complement strand
CTTGATACCATCCGGTCCGGCCGCGGAGGAGTTCTTCGTGCCCCTCAGTGCTTTCTTCACCTCTTCGGCAGTGATTGATGAGCATACCTTCTCTGACGTTATGAGGTTGTCGCACATCTCCTTGAAACGGATAATGTTCTCAGTGTTCTCATTCAATGGGTATAGATCTCCGTAAATCGACCTACAAAAAGTCTTGACTTCCTCCGTCTCAGGCTGATTTGACAGAAATAGAGGGATCACTGAAGAGGCGTAATAGGTCAGGGAGAAACTGTTGATTATCCCTTATACATCCATTCATCTTCTGGATTCTCCTTCTGGCGTCAGATAACACCCGTATTTTGTCAACCATGTACTGCTTGATGGTCAGCAGCTTTGACTTGTTCAGTGTGTGATGGTGGATCCTCAGTTCGTGAGCGAACTTTTCTACTCTTACCGTAAAACGCTTACCAGATGTTATGTAGTCAATCACACGCTGAATACAGGATGTGTGCTGTCTAGCCCAGCCAATCTCCTTGTTTAGTTGATGCAAGCGCCTTTTGGTCTTTTGATCCATCATCGGCTTTACCCTTCGATTTGAATCGGTCAAAGATCTCGCCGCATCATAAACTGTACAAGTGATCATGCAGAGGTCAGACTCCTTCGAGAGATCCTTAAGAAGAGCGGCATCCATTTCAGCCAGATCTTGCAGCTTATGAGGAATCTGGATGTTAATGTTCCTTCTCGTCCTGAAATCGTTATCATCTCTCAGGGGATGCCTGTTTTCTGCGGTTGGTCCTAATGTCGCTTCCTCTGCTTCGTCTGCGGCTTGTTCTTGCAGCGGTTGGGGAAGCATTTCATGCACGTATCCTGTTCGCGTGATGGTTTCTACGCGGCTTCGCAACAACTGTTGCAAAAGTTGCGAAAGCTCTGGGTGTTTCTGGCACCACAGTGTGTGCAGGCGCGCCATGTGACCTTTGCGATCAGAGATTATGCTGGTATCGTAGCAATCTAACACGCCCATTGTCTCGCTGGTCCGTCATCGTGTTTCCATTGAAATTATTTGTAGCACCCCGAACTCTAAGGCGATCAGAACTGTTTGCCGACCCATCGTCGGGAGCACTGCACATTCGATCGTTTTGAACCGCATTCACAACTGCTTTTAGTTTTGTCATAGTTGTTTCCACGAGCAGCTAAAGAAAGGGTTCGTCCACCCTTACAGAGCCCCGCATGCAAGGGTAAGTTCTCAATACTCTAGGAGGTGACCTACTATCTTAGAGACACCATGTAGAACACCAGTCCTTGGTGCCACGCAGCCTGCAGCACGGTTTTTCACGCCTTGGCTTAGAGGTTTTTCCTTCGAGGCCATCCCTGGACAATTGCCTGCGACTGCGGACACACACGCACACACACATACACACACACGTATATGTATATAAATATATTGTTATTTATACCAAAAAAATATTTTCTGATTCTTAGACCAGCAAATGTCTTTATTGGCCCTCCTTCTTTTCATAGAACCTCTGCCTTGTATCCTTCTATCGTTTCTTAGTTCGAAAAAAATCGTATTTCGCCACTAAGGTAATACATTTGGCATTTTTGATACATTGGGATAGGCATTATGCGTATGTCCAAGAGGTGCACATACTGTTATATAGGACTTTAATGCATTTGTATTCCGAATTTGAAATTCCTAAAAAAAATGATTTGATCCTTATAATAGCTCAAATTTTTTTATAGATTCTATCTAATAACAGAATTGAATAAAATATGTGTACAGTTCTTTTTTTATCAGTATGTACTCTTCCTGCACACTTATATAGTATGTGTATACATCTACGATGCAGACAGTAGTATATCGACAGAAAAGTAAAAAAACTAATTCGTGTTAATATCCTTTATTCATTAGAGGTTAATAAAAGAAAAGACCGTTAAATTTGCATCAGTTTTATGTTTACAGGTTATAGCAGTACCCTGCAGCACTATATACCTACAAATAAAAGGGGATACGCTTGCAGATAACCGCGACCGTCTGCACGTGTACTGTGATTAATTCACTTACGACACGTACTGCGTGATCGAGCATGCGAGAAATACCATTCTTGTTTATTCTACGGAATTCATATCTCAGTGCAAGGCAATAATGATTTAAGAATAGAGAATAAAAATAAGAGAATTAAAAACAGAGAAATTGTGAAAATATAATGCTTTGAAACTTGTAGAGAACGCGAAAAGATTCAACTTAATGTAATCCCTGTTTCAAACCTTTGCGCAATAAACTCACTATATGAACCTTTTAGGATGTTCTTGGAAAGATAGTACAATATAATACTGAATGTGCTACCCTAACCAAAAACACAGAATCAATTTTTTATATGTTTTTGAAAAAGATCGTACCATATTGTACTAAATATACTACCCTAACCAGAAACATAGACGCGATCTGTTACATCACCCCGAGTGTTATATCACTCCGTGTTCCATATAATCCCGTGTTCAACATTGCTCCAAATATACTAGCCTAACCAAAAACATTGACGCGATATGTCACGTTACCCCAAGTGCAACATTACCCTGTGTGCCAAATTACTCAATGTGCTGCATTACCCTATGTGCCGTCTTACCTCATGTGACATATTGTCCTATGTTTTATATACCCCAATATGCCAAATTAACTTATGTTATAATACCGCATTTATTGTTTCCCATAATACCCCAAATATATTACCTCAACCAAGAACATAGATCTGATGTGCCACATTACCTCGTGTGACATATTAGCCTATGTGCCATATTGCTCCTCACGCCAAATTACCCGATATTGTACTAATTATACTGACCTAACTGAAAATATAACTGAAAACATACAGAGCCTCCTACGAGGGCCTCCAGAGCCTCGCGCGAGAGCCTCCAGAGCTTCTCATGGGGGCCTCCAGAACTTCCTACGAGGACCTTCAGAGTTTCTCATGAGGGCCTCAAGAGCTTCCCATGAGGGTCTCTAGAGTTCCTCAAGAGGTCCACCAGAGCTTTCCACGAGGGTCTTCAGAGCCTTCCCCTCTCCATCAATTTCTTTTCCATTTATCCCTGATGCCTGCATATTGTACTCTCAATTTCCATCCATCCCGTGGGCTTAGATCAAAACTGGGAGCTCGAGGGATACTGTATTATAAAAAAATCTCAACACTGACGTTTCGAAAATTGAGACCTTACCTAAAGGTATCTTAATTAATGTATTTTATTTTATTTCAATTCAATTCATTTAAGATACATTAATACATCTTTTTAGAATATTAGATTCAGTTGGAATAAAAAAAAACATTAATTAAGATTTCTTAATATATGTTCATGAAAAAGCCTTAATGGGTTCTAACTCCTGCAATCCTCCTTACCACTTTCTGCTTAACCCGTGAAACTTTCCTTGCATCTCCTTTCCCTCAACCCATGCAACCCTCCTTACAACTTCTGCCCCTTAACTCCTGCAATCCTTCTTACAACCCTTGCCCCTTAACTCCTGCTACCCTTGTTACAGCTCATATTTATTTATTGAAAATTTTGCGTGTAAAATGTTGCCTTTTTATCTGATTACCTCATATGTATCATAAAAAAGGTTAAAAAACATGCAAAATAATAAACCGTACATAGGAAGTTCTCTTTTTCCAGGAGAAATACAATAACTTTTAAAGAGGGCCCTTTCTAATTTTTTGAACAATTAGAATTACTTTTATATATTTATGATAGCAATCAGTCAAAACAAATGTATGAGCATACAGTTTTGAGGATTGAGAAGAAAAATAAAACAACATCTTTTTCCAATACACTAACGATTCATCCAGACTTTATTTATGTAATAATGATGCGACGTTTACCCTTGTATCTTTATCACAGAAGTTTTCAAATTTATAATGTTTTTTTTCACTACAATAATTAAATATATTCCAAAATAAAATTCAGTTAAAAAGTCCCAACCACCAACAATGTTTCTATTTTCAATTCTCCAACATTGAACTGCTAAATTTTACCATCTGTCAATTTGATGACATCGTGATCTTTGTGACTTAACACGATATGCGTGTTTTAAGACTATGAATATGCCTGATGGATGTAACGGCCCGTTGGCGAAACGTCGCATCAATATTATCTAAAAAAGTCTGGGTGAGTCCCCAGAGTATTAGAAAAAGATATTTTTTTATTTTTTTATGAATCCTCAGAAATTTATTCAACATTCCCGGACGTTAAAAAAACTTAAAATTCAATATCTTTCCATAATTTATATTAAATGTATGAGCAATAATATATCTATTTTGGGAGTTGGCGCGCGCGAATCGATGATTTTTTTTAGAAAGGACAGTACAATATCGTACTAAATATACTGGCCTGACCAATTACACACTATATTTGGCCAAAAATCAATCTAAAAATAAATATATGTAGATATAATATGAAATACATGTATTTTTGAAATAAAATTTTTATTTATTAGATATAATGTTTCAGAAATTATGGAATGGAAGCTCGGATGGAAGTAAGTATCTCATAGAACATGAGGTATAAAAAGGTAAAAAAAAATATTTTTTTCTTATCTCTTCCTTAACTTCCCGCTCAGCCTCTCTAATTGCTCGTCTAAAAATACTGACTGAACTGATAACATAACCAAAAACATACACCCTAATTTTTATAAACCTATGTTTATATACCTGGAACGGGAGTCGGCGCGCACGAAACGCATGTGAAATACCACTTTCAGTATATCAAAAGTTCTTATGATAAAACTCATATTATCTGCTTTCGCCTTTTATTTCGAAGAGAAGGAGGGATGACATACTCCATATTTAAATGAAACGCTTTTCTGTTAGATAAAAATTGAAACTATATATTTGGAATACTTCAAATAATGTGTCGCAGTATACCTAAAAATCAAAAGTAAAACTACATCTTGGTATTTTTTGTTTGATTGACACTTATGCTTGAATTGAATGTTGAGTTTTGCAAACTGTCAACATTTGTTTATATTTACCGTCTGGATTAACAAACAATTATGAAATTGAAAGTTTATTAGCTAACGTAAGTCAGAATGGTTTTTTACTTCGAATCGTCTACTATTACGGAATCTTCCGTAAGACTAGCCCAGTCCTAGCTCGTTCACGGCTAGCATTACGGAAAATTCCATAATACTAGCCCTAGCGCTATACACTTGACAGGTTAGTCTTACGGATAATTCCGTAATACTAGACAGTGTGGTTTTACTTATTAATTGTTTGCATATTTTTTCAATATATAATACTAGTGATGTGTAAAATGACTTTGGGCTCGGCCGGGTTTTAGATTCGCAACCCGGAACCGAAACCCGAAAGCTCAAACCTACCTGAAATTCCAATCCAGCTCACCAGTTCAATTTAAAATTTTTTAAAAATTTTCGGTAATTTATGGTAAATTTTAGGTAAATTTCAAATTGAACTTTCGGGCCTGTTCGGGCTTTCGAGTTTTTGGGCCGGGTTGCGTACCCGAAACCCGACCCCACCCGCCGGGTTCGCGTTTTTTTTTATTGTGCACACCTAAATATAACTATGTATTAAATATATGAATATTGCTGAATTTCGCAACTTTCATTTATAAACTAGCATTGAACTTCATGCCTTTGAAAATCCGTAGAAATAACATGCAATACAAAGTAGTCCTGACCATCGTGATCGCGACGATCGTTTAGATTTAGAAACGATTGAGTCTCATGGTTGCCTTATGCTTGTGAATGTCGACTTAAAGAGGTACGATCAACCCCAGAGCCTAGACTAGACTGGACTAGACTTGACACTAGAACTGGGGGCAACAGCCTTGATTTACTAGCTGTTTATACCCTTTTCAACCCCTGAAGAAACGTATTTATACTAATAGGTCTGCTTAACATTGTGATAGTACGGTGTGCTGTATGATTTACTCGTTCTGAAAAATTATCTTTTGCGCAACAAAGATTCCTCCAGCGGCAAAAAAATCCGTCTATCATTTTATCGCCTCTTAAACGAACGGAAGAGTTGGTCAAACGAAATTCTTACAGGAGAGTTAAATTAATCCCTCACCTGAAATATTATTTACTAACCATCTGAACTGTGACTTTGATAGGCTGAGGTGGCGATGGGAAGAACCTGGATTCATTTTTGAATAATTGTTGGATTAATTATTATTTTCATCATTTTGGTATTAGTTTAGGAAGTATATATGAGGTTGTGACAAAGAAAAATATTGTTTTTTGGTCTAATCATCATCACAGTAAATATAAAAAATATTTTTGCGCACAAAATCGGCTGCAAACGATGCAGACATTGACAACTATGTCAGAACACTTAAATATGCTTGTAACTGTCATTGTTGTTGTCAATGTAGTTGTCAACTGTTTGCAGCCTTTTAGCATACTTTCGACTGATCAATCCTTAAGGTCTTCTGTGATTTCGTGACCTTTATAAAATAAGGTATACGATTTTTTTTTAAACACTGGAAAATATATCGAAATTTGACAAAAAATCAGTCCTAAGCAAAGTCATTGATCTAATTTTTCAACAAGATTAAATTACTAACATATCTCCCGAAATATTGAATATTTTTCAGTGTTCTTGGTCTCATTTTAAATATCCATTTCCATGGAATTCTCAAATTTATTATGAGAATTGTGCAAATTTGTCACTACATTTGACTGAGGTGAAACTCAGAATAAGAAAATTGTGAAAATGTTAACAATGCTTATGCACTGACATCAGAAAATACGTGTCTCAAAATAAAATTAATAATCTTATATGGGTGAGAGTGTCCATCACTAGATCGCTGTAGTCAGTGAATGCTTTCATTTATTTGAAAAATTAGTGTAACAATTCGTTTCAAACTTTAGAGATAAATAATATTAATTCATGTAAACAAAGTACGTCTGGAAAAAACCA
Organism: Melikaiella ostensackeni; assembly: GCA_032362435.1. NCBI lineage: Eukaryota > Metazoa > Arthropoda > Insecta > Hymenoptera > Cynipidae > Melikaiella > Melikaiella ostensackeni. Next base: position 19,676,734 of record JAUMHM010000050.1, on the reverse strand, counting down.
TGAGCCATATTTAAAACTGATTAGCAAAATAGAAAACTGTGAAGCATGAAGTCAGCCATCAATTTGGCGAACAATGAGTTGAATTGAACTAATTCAGATTCAAAGTAAGATTTTTCAAAACGAAATCATTTGAACTAGCATAATTTGATGCGATTGCAAACTTATAAGATGTAAGAATTATAGGAAAAGCAAATAAAACTTGCAATAACAGAACCTTATTTCAAATGCATAATTTATTTTTATTTAAAATATCACACTGATATGAAAAAAAAATAATTAGAATATGTGCTGAATACTCCTTTGAAGTAAATATTCAAAGGAGTATGTTTTCTTAGAAGGAAAGCTGTTTTTAAAGGTTTTTCATTCTCATCTTACAGCCGTCGCGTCGTTCAAGCATACAAAAGCGCTATCTGTCTTTCATGTGGATCTTATGAAAAATTTGTATAAAATCAATTTTCTTCTAAAAATACAAATTTTAACGAGACAGTCAGCGATGGCTTGATACATATGGGTGATTCCAAAGGTTTTTTAAAAATCGGCTGCGTAACCACGTCAGTGATTTCGCTGGCTTTTATGTGTATTTCAATTTCTGAGGTACAGTGAATTTTTAAAACGACCTCTATTTTCACGGTTTTCATGATATATTTTCGAAAATATTGCTTTTATATGAAAATATTCTGCACACAGATTGTGCATTTCATAAAAATACATCTTTTCTGTATACAACATTTTTTTGAGAAATCATTATTATTCGATTAAATCGACCAAAAATGAAAATCACGATGAATTTACATGGATTTCGTTGAAAAACGTAAATTACCTTGAAAAGTATGCATTTCAGAGAAAAAAAAATGTAAATAAAAGATGTAGATGTCAATAAATTACACATTCGTTCTGTTCAACATTTTTTTATCTGATCAATAGTTTAAGAGTGACACTAGTTTTTACGATGAAAAAAAGTTCCTTGTGGTTTTTATAATTTGTCAAGAGAGGTGTTTAGTTTTGATAATGCTGTTCTATAATAGACTTTAATATCTTTAAAAACCAAAACTATTTTGTGTTGAATATTTTTCTCTACAATTGATAGTTTTGAAAAAAAATCAATTTTGGTTCAAAAAAATTGTTGACTCTTTTTTTTTTGTATTTTTTTTAGGATGAAGGTTTATAAAATAATTCTAGATAATAATAAACAAGAATTTTCATCATGTATCCAACATGATGATCTTATGGGTACACGTGAGGATTATATGTGAAATTTTTGAAATTAATGCTGGCAAAAATTCCAGTTTAAAACTTATTCATTTTTGTTATGTGTCTCAAAAATTTCACATTTAATCCTTACGTGTACCCATTAGCTTGTTCAAGTGGTAGGGGGTTGAATTTCTTACTTCAACGCCTGTAACGATATTTTTAAGAACCCTTAACTAACCTTTTACGACAGCGATTTGAAATTCTTATGAGGCTTTTTGAAGGCGCTTTCTACACCCTTTCATCCTATTTTATTGAAAACAAAATAGATAATTTTCTAAGCAATTCTTAAACAATTTAATTGTTTACTTAGCTTTTTCGCAATAAGGGGTATTTCAATTTTTTTCTAATATTCTTAAAAGAAATCTTGATTTCTTGGCTCTAAAAAAGGTCCTTAGTAAGAGAATGGATCAGTAAATATGTAGTTTCCGAGATACAGGGTTCGATGGGAAGGCAGCCCCCTCATGCTCGTGCTCAAACGCAATGCTTTATTATTCCGCAGACTAGTTTGCAAGTCTACCATTCTCTCAACGCGTTTAAGTTGAATCATAATTACCTGAAATCATCTAATGAACAATTTAAGAATGTTCACCGGCGGGTCAGAGGAAGTTCAAATCATTTTTTATTTTTTGTAAGCAAGTAAAAAGTACAAACTATACTCTTTTCAGAAGTGATGTTGATTTTCCTTAGCCTGGATGATTCCTTACTATTATAGTTCCTTGTCTGACAATAATTATTGACTGTTCATACATAGTCGTCCAATACATGTGATTTTATAAACAAATTTTAATTTTCATGTGTGCATAGAAACTCTTGTGATTACAAAAAAATTGAAAACATGATTTAACTATTTCAAAGATAAAACAATAAAAACTGATAAAAGTTCAATTTTACTACCTCCATGTGATAGACTCTGGAAACTACGATTCCAAAGATCGTAGGCTAACGACAGGCGTTTATAATTAATTTTTCTACAGTAGATTAGTTTGAAAAAAAACACTGCTTATATGTTCAAAACGGTTAAATTGTGCATTTATTCATAATATATTTATGGATAATCAATCATTATTGTCAGATGATGAACTATAATAGTAAAGAATCATTCATGCTGAGAAGAATCAACAACACTTCTGAAAAGAGTAGTTTACACTTTTTATTTGCTTATAATAAATACAAAATTATTTAAACTTTCTCTGACTCGTCGGTAAAACATTATTAAATTGTTTATCAGCTGATTTCAGGTAATTACAAATCAGTCTGCGGAATACTAAATCATTGAGTCTGAGTACGAGCATGAGGCTTGCCTTTACATCGGGCTCTGTTTCTCAGAAAGTATTCACTGGTCTATTTTCTTACCAGGAACCTTTTTTGAAGCCAGAATGTCAAGCTTTATTTTAAGACTATTTAGAGAAAATAAAGATACCCCAAATTGCAAAATAAGTTGAATAAATAATTAAATTGTTTAAAAATTGCTTCAAAAATTTTTTTCTTAATAAAGTAGGATAGAAGGGTGTAAAAAGTTTTTTTCAAAAACTTTTATGAGAATTTCAAGTCGCTGTAGTAGAAAGTTAGTTGTGAGTTCTTGAAAATATCGTTTCAGGCGTTAGAGTAAAAAATTCAACTCCCCACCACTTGGAAGGGGATAATAATTCTGATCTATAAACTTGTCGAATTCGATAACTTGTTACGTTGACAAATCGCGTTCTGTTCATAAGGTATAACTTTTTTGTCAGTAAACTGCTAAGCATTTCGTGTGATACTCGTTTAGACTGACTAGTGTCCAGTGCCCAGTGACTAAACTCATATTTAATGCATTCTGCGCTCCATTGGTTTGAACCCCTTTAGACGAGACACGCCTCTTGAACTGCCAGGCTCCGTCGATACAGATAAGTCATGCTCATCATTTTTCAAGAGCTGCAAATCTCAGAAAACCGGACAACGGTCAAAAGCGGTTCGGATTTCCGACGAGGAAAGTGTTAGTGCCTTCGTCCGGTCATTTCTCATCCGAGAATCTACAGAGGGTACGAATCCGGACTTTTCCATGGGCTCGAGTTTTATCTTGTACTTCCACCCTTAATTTGATAAATCGACGAGATTCTGACCCCCGTCTGCATTAATCACCTCATCGTACATGCATACATGGGCCACATTAAACGAAGGAGACAGGAGACGGTCATTTATAAAGCAACCTGGAACCTTGTTTAGAGAAGGTTTACACACTTGGGCACCTTTCGATCCAACGACGGCCAGCGCGATATTAATGGCAGATTAACTCGACGATCGCGACTTCGAATCGCGTTCTTTCAGGGGTCTCGACAAACGAAACAACTTGACCCCAGAACCCGGTTTGACACGGTCTCTCCATCGCACTTCATCACTCCATTTTACTGGTATACGTTGTGAGATACGCTTTCATTATTTGACTTTTGTAACAGCAAACGTATTTCCAGACGAGATAAATAAGTAACTAAATACTACACAAGAACAGATTCCCTAACCCTTTACTTTCACTTTTTTCGACTCTAACTCTTTATCCGATCAGATGAAAATGAATCCTATAATAATTATATATGTATTCGTATTAAATTCATCTCATTTCATTCTCAACGTAAAATGAACTAAGGCATTTCTATACTTAGGGGAAGGTGGAGTCAAATGTGTCAAAACTTGCTTTTGGGTGTCGATATAAAACCTCAAACGTGTGTCGCTTTTTGTAATTGTCGTTGTAATTTTTACCTATATACTCGATACTTGAGCAGAGAAATTTTCTTTTTATTCAAGTCTTGGGAGGTCATTTTGACACACAAAAACAATTTGAAACCTATGCTAGAACTGATAATAAAAGAAGGTCCGTTGTGAAAAAGTATTCTAGCTCTGGTCTGGATCCAGACTAGACCGTCTTGACTTTAATCTGGCGCAAATCAGACGGTGTAGTCTGGAGCTGGCCAGAACTGTAACACTTTTGTAAGGTCAATGACTAGACGGTCTAGCCAGCTGATAGCCAGCTCCTACCTACACACTCTTACTAGAGGTCAATAAATAAATAATAACTAGAAAAATCGAACTTAGTACATAATAAACAAATAGTAAATAATATGTAAATAGTAAATAATAAATAAATGACTGAAGAATATTTTCTTTTCTTCTAGAACCTTGGTGTCAAAAATTGTATGCCGAACTATACGGAAAAATTTTATTTACAATAAATATTCATAGTAAAAAATTCTAATTATTAAATGTATTGAT